>JANHFL010006086.1:25871-49814 GCA_032468155.1 Oxyrhabdium leporinum
GAAGGAAGGAAGGAAGGAAGGAAGGAAGGAAGGAAGGAAGGAAGGAAGGAAGGAAGGAAGGAAGGAAGGAAAAAAACTTTTTATTGGAGCCTTTACATTCTACAACTGATGTTGACAAGACTAATAAAGGCACCTGTCAGCATTGTGCAACCTCCATTGTAGTGCTATATACAGAAGATAAAAATAAGCAGCAATGTATCTCCCTGCCTCTTTGATATTATATTAATGAATATCTATTCATATAAATCTGATATTAATCTATACAGAAGAAACTCAATCAATAGGATCTTGGTCCGGGAATTCCAACTACAATTCCAAAAATTGAATTTTGCACCTATTAAAAGTTGTCCATGCAATCCAAAACAGCTCTATTGTTATCCTTAAATCCTCAGAAAATTAATATATATTAGTATATTATTGTATGTATCTGCTTCACTCTGTTTTCATTCTTTTAAATTTTGCTGGCCATTGACCAAATAATTATTGATTGATTGAAAATGTAATATCTTCTAATCATATTGTTCTCTTTTGAAATAAACGAAGTTATACAAAGCACAAAAACTATAAGAAATAATAAGCAAAACAAATTAAAGATCTGAGAGAAAAAAGGGGAATAAACGCAGTTACAGTGCATCTAATTTACAGCAATGACATTATCTATTCATGTTCATGTAATGCCAAGAAGTTATATTTTACTAAATGAGACAGTATTATTATGCCTCAGTAGGATAAGACCCCTTCCATTGACCCATTTTGAAACCCTTTTTGCAATGAAGTTGATATAAAGTACTAAGATAGCTAGTAGCTAATCATAAAAAAATTGATAGAAAATGCTGATGCAAATGGTGAAGTTGGTAAAAGAGGATTAGATTATCTGACATACAGAAGAGAGAATACAAAATCAAACAGATAGCCCCAGGGTGACATCACAGTCTTAATATTATTATTTTTTTTAAAAAAGGGATAAGAAAATCAAAAACTTATGAAAAATGCTGCCTGGTGATTCCCAGTTTTCCATCTTCATCTGACCCTGTAATTAAAGGATCCTGCAATGAATGGTGAAAGTATGCTTGATTATAGCAAGATATTAGGAAAACCTCTACCTCACTTCTTCCATTTCCTTTCTCTTAGGCCAAATTTAAATCTAAACTACTTATTACACTTTACATGTTTAACTTAGAAATCACTAAATTGTAGATGTTCGTTTTGTAACTATTTTCTAAACTTCAAAAGGACAGTTTTATAAATATTTTGCCAAATTTAGGAACCAATAAAAAGCAAATTTTGTCTGTTTCTTCAATCTCATATACATCTCATATTACTCAAAGAAAGAAATGCAGCTTGGGTGTTGTGTCATGGCAATGAATGGGAAGATGGAAAATGTTCCTGTCGACTCTGAATAGAACCTGGCTGAAGCCATCTTATGCTGCTTTCATAGTTGTCACACACTATGGGGGAGGATGAGGGGGAAATAGCTAGACTGTCTTGTAGACAAAATAAAGAGCTCTCCTGTGAGAACCAAGGTCATCTCAACAAGTAGCAGTAGGAGGAGAAGCAGAAGTTGTCAAGGGAGCCCGCCAACTGCTTTGATTGGACAATGTGACCATTGACACTTAGAGAGGGAAACGTTTGCACTTTTAATTACATGGTAACCGTGGGAAACTTTTAGAGTTGGTTTTCACTGGCTGTGCCGATATGATGTTCTCTAAGGAACATTCCTGTCTTGGAGTTCTGATTTCTTTGGATGAGTTACTTGGAATGCTGACATTTCCAAGCAATTGAGTTAACTGACAAACTCCTCAATATTGAAAGGAAGGAAAAAAGTGTGTGACTTGAAATAATAGCAAGTGCTTGGAGACAGAACTTAATAGTGAAGATAGTGAACTTAATACCTTGATATCTTGCTATCCTTGTAAATTAACATTCTTTTCAGCATATCCACATTGTTCTTATTCTTTAAACCTCCCACAACTATTTGAGGATTTAATCAACTCTACCAATCCACATAATTTCCAGCTATCCTAATTTTTTGTTTTGTTTTTGATCAGTTGTCATATTTTTTAATGATTCAGTTCTGACAAAGCCAAACCAAAGTATGTTTTCGTCCTAGTCACTATTTATAGTGGATATATAAATAGATATAAATAGATGTGGATCTATATAAATAGATGTGGATCTATTTAATCCACATTCTTTCTGTATCCATTTATTACTGACCCTATCTTGTCTTGTTTTATCACGTTGCTTGTTTTTATTTATTTATTATTACATTTTTGTATTACATTACATTTATTACATATCACTGATACAATGACTCTGGACAGCAAAATTACTGTATATTGGCTACTACTTTAGATAATAGTAATATTATCTATTAGCATTTTAATAAAAATAGCATAAAAGTGAACATTTCTACCCTTTTTATTTATTTAAAACTATAATAGATCAATATTTGTCTTCAGGGCTACCTTTTTAGCCCTTTGAAAAGCCATCAATAAAAGGCTTTTTATCCAGGCACTAGGGTAGATTGAAACTATCTGGAGTCTCAAGGACACAATTGAGGTGCCAACTTGTTGTCCTTTATGTTTCATCATTTTATTGTTATTGGGTTTAATTCTTGTCATGAGCTGTCCAGACTTGTGTTTTAAGATGGGCATATGAATACTAATATTTACATGCATTAATAAAAAACTAGTATATTTATTAAATATAAAGCAAATTACAAATATATAGAATATAAATATAATCATCAAACCTATACATTGGTATTGGTATATAATGAACAGTCTCTACTATTAAGTGTAATACCATTACTTTTGCAATATATACCAATTTTATTTCTGATTATTTATTTTTATACTCTATTTTCTCCATTTGTTTTATTCATCTCTGTTTTTGGTAACCAAACTAACTGTGATAAAAAGTAAATAAAAGACTCTCATGGGAACCTCTTCTAAGCTGCTATGAGATTAGTTCAATTGAAAAAAGAAGCTTATTGTAAATATTTCAAACAGATAAAATAAAACTTTATTACCCATTATAAAGTGAGCATCAATTTCATATTACAATGAAATGTAGAATTTATTTATTTATTGAGAAGAAGCAGACCTACAAACACTGCTAGTAAAGTAAAACAGAAACAGGATGAAAAATTAAATCAAAACTGTACGTTAAATTAAATTAAACCTATATTTTTTTCTGATTGCTTGTATTTACTACTTTTCCTGATTTGGGCTAATTGATATTTTAAATGTGTGCTCAATTTGTAAATGTAATTTAAAGAGAAAAATAACCTGACAGGCTGTATATTTGTTTGTTTGTTTTCCATAGCCACCCAAGTCAACCAAGTGAATCTGGGTGGTATACAATTATAAAATTATAAAATAATGTAAACAATTTTAAAATAACATTATAATAATAAAACATCCACAGAATAAACAGCAGCCATGATAATTAATCAGCTAATAGTAAAGCAAAGTAACAGGGTCCTTATAATACAAATGAGACTAGACTGGGAAAGCAGTGAAGCGCAGTGAATGTTAAATCATAGCATTTGAGATTCCTTACTTTAAGTCTAGAGACATCAATCCCTCAAAGTCTCTTTCATTAATTTACATGAATGCTGTAACTGACAGCTTGTTAACACCTCATTAACAGCTCTGAAAATTATGGTCAATGTTTCCAGTCATAAGATGCTTCCTAAAGCAAAGCTACAGTAATCATGGGTGCAGGTAGGTATACAATGATTACAGATACACTATTATACTGTCAAGCTTGATGGTGTGAAAAATTGACAGTTTGAAAATCTAAATCCTCTTAAAAGTACTGAGGCATCTAAAACATTATTGAAAATATAATATACATGACAAATATAGCCAAATGCATTTTTGGACATTTTAACAAATTGGGGGAGGGGGGGAACCAAAAGTACAATTTCTGCAGCAATGTCAGCTTCCTAGGTGAATAAGGCAGAAAACAGACCTGATGAACTAATTATTTGGCTTCTATGTTTCTTCGATCACTTTTATTGGCAACTTTTATAGAAATACTTTTAGTTATTTGATGTACTCTTTACACTTTCCACAAAAAGTAGATTTAAAATGGCTGAGCAATTAATGTATAAAATTTTTTTATATACAGCTGGTTTTTGTTTAGAAGTCATAATTGAGACTGGCAACTCTGACACTAAATGCTACGGTTGCTAAATAGAAAATCATTAGGTTGTTAAGCAAGTCATTGTGTTTGTTTACAAAATATCACATTTTGTTTCCATGTTCTCCATTAACTTTCATTGTCTCAAGGTGGTTGGGAACACACAAATGATTATCATAATATCGTATATTGTAATGGTTATAAATACATGCTGTAAATACATGCTAGTTATGAAATATTCAATTGGTAATCACATGAACCTGGAGAATGTAACAGTTATAAATGTATGGACTAGTCAGAAAGCTGAAAGGTTTAAATGGTGGCTAAACAAGGAAGTCTGAAAGTGAGAACTACCTGCATTATCATTAATAAAGGAGACACTTAGCTGTGGTTTTAAGGAATTTACCAGATTTAGAAAGTTAGTTATATGCATAAAATAGTTAAAAACAAATATTTGAAAATGTTAGAATGGTATGTTGCTTTAAATGAGCCATGGTGGCACAGTAATTAGAGTGCAGTATTGCAGGCTACTTCTGCTGATGGCCAGCTGCCTGCAATTTGGCAGTTCAAATCTTACCAGACTCAAGGTTGACTCAGCCTTCCATCCTTACAAGGTTGGTAAAATGAGGACCCAGATTGTTGGAGCCAATATGCTGTCTCTGTAAAAGTGCTTAGAGAGGGCTGTAAAGCACTGTAAAGCAGTATATAAGTCTAAGTGTTATTGCTAAATGCTAATAATGTAGTTATTTAACTCTTGAATGAGATTTATTCCTGCCTCATCAGCTGGTGAACCCTATGTGATGCACTGACTTTCAAATCTCACTCTGACTTTACTTGCTACTTTGAACTTGGACATTTTGGTTGCCTGTAGTGAGGCAACCCTGCTTGCTTTGGGAATATTTTTCATATGTCTGTGCGTGTGTGTGTGTGTGTTCATGATCTCACTACTGATCAGCAACTTGTTTTAAAAGACTGCTAGTAAAACCTGGAACCGCACCTCTTGTGCATTTGTAGTTTTTTGACTTGGGATAGGACAGACTGCGGGGAAGAGGATTTCCTACTGTTTGTCCAGCTAGTGACACATGCTAGGTTCTCATGAGGCTAGATTTATTACACATGGAAATTTTGTTTAGAACATCGGGCTGAACCTGATGCTCCCAGCAATCCAAATACATGGCTCCAAGTTTAGAGAAGTTAAAACAGGAGTAGATGAATTTATATTCTGCTCTTTCAAAAAAGTTAATAATTTCAACCAAAGAAAAGAAAGAACAAAAATATCAATTGAAATTGAATCATAATTACAAAAGATTTCAAACCTGTGACAAAAATTAAAGGAACCAGTAATTCCAAATTCTGATATTACACAAGAAATCTGACTAAAGAAGAATGCTTTCACTTAGCAGATGTGTGTGAGATATCTTGGCTCAACATCATGTGAAAATTTTAAGGAACTCACTTTAAAAGCCTTCAACTTCCCAGTATAAAGGATGAAAAATATGGGGATAATCTATTGAAAATGGATGACTTTATGAATGAAACTTGAATTTATTTTATTTTTTTAATGTTATGTACATCTTTAATAGATTTTTATCTTATCAGTTTATCTAACGCCCTCTGTATCATGTGTCTCATATCATAAGGGGGAAAATCATGTAACAGTTACTTTAATTAAAATATTTAATTAGTGCAAATTTTATTCATGGGAAAAGAATGGTAGTCTACAGTAGAAACATATATTTTTTTCTTGACATTTTGCTTAAATTAATTCTATGCCAGACAATTAATAATACAGCACTTCAACATGTTTTTCATATTTTTTTCAATATTAAAAAATACTTATAAAAATCTATAATTGTATGATTATATACATCTAGTACATCTAGTACTCAGAAAATGTTTAATAAGAATTAGCTAATTGTAAATAAGGTGCTAGTATATTTCCTTGTTGAATTTTGAATTATCATTAGGATTGTAAACATGACTTTGGATCATATGTTGAATGTTACATATGCAGTATTGGATGAAGATTGGAATTTATCAAAATATTAGGAATTGTAGAGTTTTCAGGCATTTCACTTTACTAAAAGAGTGACTTTTCCCCTTTAGTCTTCATTTTTCTTTCTTATTTCTATGATTGTGCTCTTTCTGTCATGCATTTCCATTTTTAACTAGTACACCTAATAAAAACATATTTTAAAAATGGGAGGTTTTATCTTTATTTGTTTTTAATCTTCCATGAACTCAGTGATGCTCATGTGGTACCCAAGAAAACTGAACAAGACAAATTAAATAGTTTAAAAAAAAAAAAAAGATTTTGCCACATACGGTTGATCTCTAAACCATGATAATATCTAATAATTTTTTGCCCTTCAAAGACCAATCCTCCCCAGGGATCATAATTGTATATACCTGTATATACAATTAATAGAGGTTATAGGGTTGCATCCAAGATTGAAGAGGCAAAAATATTGGCCTCTAATTGATCATTAGACCAGATACTGAAAAAAACTTTTTTGCTTTTTAAGTAGTTATTATTTTAATAGCTCATTGGAATACTGATGCCAATTTTTGTAATGAACAAAAATAAAAAGCTTGCCCAACAATTAGTTTACTTGTCTTACTGATATCTGCAAAATAGCAATAGCTGGATAAATATCTTGTAGTATCTTAAATATATTGTAATAACACTGGTTATATCCCACAGCATCAACCACAGAAACAATAACTTTGCTGCATGTAGAACACAAGGATTTACAGTACTCTATATGAAAAGGGAATTGTGAAGAGAGATTGCATTTACTTTTATCTCACCCAGAGTAGTATTATCTTCCACAACTGTAAAGCGCCAACACTATAAATCTACTTACAGGAATAGCTACAACTATAATAAAAGGCATCCTTCCTCATTCCTTGTTCACAGTCTATCATCCAAATTGTAACCTCTAAAGAGAGTCTCTTACCTTTGTTCCTATATTACAAACCCAATGTAAACCCCTTCTTCTACAAATGTTCTCCCACTTCTGTCAAAAGAAAAAAAAATACCCTAACTAAAACTGAAAAGTCCTTGGCTTTTCAAATAGCTATAAATTGCATGGCTAAGTGCATACAGCCACAGGGCTGTCACAGTTACTTTTCTTGACAATTCATCATAGCATACTAATTCTGTAATACCATTACTGCATCTCTTCTCACTGTACTGATCCAGGCAGTTAATTTAATCAACTGATAATACATTCAGAAATGGATGCAAGAGCCCTAGCACTTCAAATTCTATTACTAGAGATGCACAGCAGTACAAGCAACGTATTCACTTCTTACTATCTGATGTAACTTTCAGAACTTATGTATGGCGATTACACAATTCTGAAGTAGTTTCTTAACCAATCAGCAATATTCAAATGGGAACAATAAAAAAGGCAAGTATTCTCTTTCTTTTAATATAAAGCATTTTTTATTTTTAAATACACAGAAAGGCTATAATCCGAACACTATGTATATAAAAGACTGGCCTCTCCCACTGATCTTAACTGCAGTTATTTCTGGATAGTTGTAGTCGCATGCTGTAAAGGATGTGGGATACATCCTACTATATTGTAATTTTCTTAGGGACTTACATAGAGATGGTGAGTGATATCCCTCTTTTTTCCTGGCAGAATATAAATCTACTGTAGGGTGAATGCTGTGTCATTAAAGGTTATAGATCATACTCTACCCCACTTGCCCAGTGTGGGTCGATATATCTTTTATTTTTAACTTTCCAATCCAGGGTTGAGAGAAAGTGTCTCAAAGTCACTCAATAACTTCTCTGCCTGAAAACTAGAAACTGCTTTTTGTACAGCATATTAGCTACTATACGCTAGTATATACATATGAAAGTATATATGTTTCTGTGTCATTCCTTCTACCTTTGTATTTGTTTCTATCAGTGTCCGCAAGTGTAACCATATCCATATCATCTACATTTATATCCACGAATACAAGTCTATGCATGAAGACCTGGCTGTAGAAAAGAAAGCTTAGAGGACATTAAAGCAGGATATTGTCCAATGAGAGATTGTGGCAGCCTATTATCCAGACTGAATACCTTGAAACTATTGCCAAAGAATCTCGCGATTATTTTAAACTAGTTTACAGTCAGCAGCATCAGCACAGAACAGGATCATTGAAATGTTAAGTGTAAATACACTTCTACTTGTGCAGGTTTTTTTTTTTTCTTAATCTCCTTCCATTCCCCTTAAATCTGTTTCTCTGAGTCTACCCCAACAGGTTTTGACTGGGAGATGAAAGTGCCCATTTATTCATTAGTTCAGAATAACAGGGTCCCACTTCTCATGAAATGATTAACAACCAAACAACTATAGAGTTTGGATACCGGGATGTTTTCCAAAAGTAAAAATGATGTGAAGAACATTAAACATTCCTCAAAGCCCTGAGTTATAAATAATATTTGTTGAGATGATATAACAACCAGTATTTCTTTTCCAAACGTCTACTTGCCTTCTAAATACGAATCATAAGAAGCTGTTTTTTGCAAGGTGTAGATATGTATGAAATGCCAAATCAATGTTCTGTATTAGTCAAATTTTTGTTCCGTTATTTTCTCTAAAACACTGGCTTTGCATATTACATTGTCTTAATATGGTTTGACTTAGAATCTTTTGTGAATGAAAATATTAGTCTGAATGCTCTATTTCCAAAGTGAGGCATTTCATGTGGCTTGTTCACCTGAGCTTTGTTCAATACAATAAGTATAATCTAGGAACCTAGACTGTGCTTTCAAAATTATTTAATCTTGCAGTAATTTAATGTATGTTTGTTAGATGCATTTATAGCCCACTTTATCTGTGCAAGTAAAAGACAAGATGTAAAACAGTGGCCTCTGATATTATGTTAGCAAAAACTCACAAAGAAGACTAAGTGACAGATGGGCCAAAGCTACACAATAAATTCTGTAACTGAATGGTAATTTGAACCCATGTCTCATCAGTCCTGCTAAATCATAGCAATAGCAATAGCCCTTAGACTTATATGTTGCTTCATGGAGCTTTATAGGACTCTCTAAGTGGTTTACAGAGTTAGCATATTGTCCCCAACAATCTGGATCCTCATTTTACTGACCTTGGAAGGATGGAAGGCTGAGTCAACCCTGAGCCACTCAGAATCGAACTCAGGAAGTGAGCAGTGAATTAGCATGCAGTACTAAATTCTAACCACTGCACCACCATGGCTCTTGATAGAATATCAGATAGATGAAAAATCTTCTCAGTGATCCTCAGTGATCCTCAGATGATAATAACGAACACTGAAATCAAAGCGTCTTAAAGAAATATGTTTCTAACAACCTTGTTCCAGTTATATACAACACAGTTTGAATTCAGTGTTCAAAAGCATTGATAGTAAGTAGACAATATCAGAGGATCAGCATCTGTGACAGGTGTCTATCTCACTCTAAATATTACAAGACCGTCTGTACTAGATTCAGAATGTGTGATTTAGGAAAAAGATGATATGCAGACTTAATAAAGTGTTTGTTTCTTTACCCTAAAACAATATTGCTACTTTTAAAAATGCAAAAAATACTTTTTAAAAGGCAAGGTGCAATAGCAATTTTTATAAGAACAGTCCATTTTGATATTTTTAATGTAGCTTGTCTTTATTTTTATTAAATATATAACTGTGTGGGTTATTATTTATATGCAAGATGTTAAAATATCAAGCAATATTTATTTTATCCATGGTTCATTACAATTAAACTATAACACAAATTTATAGCACTAAATTGGTGCCACACAAGAAATACAAAATTGTATCTTTACTAAGAAGGAAGTGGTAAACTTATTCATCCTTTTCTTTCAATCAATTCAATTCAATCCTCTTTCATTTTTATTCATGATAACAGTACCTTAGTATTTCATATTGATCACAATTTTCACAATCATTCAGCACCACTGATATTTATCCAATCTTCTGATTTACCAAACACAAGTTCTTACATATTTCATTGCTTTTAAACACATTTCTCCTAAAAAAGAAACAGACCAGATACTATTCACATATCATTATTCTGCTCTGTCAAGGTATAAAGATGTTTGTTCTACTTTGATGTTTACTGTTCAATTCATTCCATTTCTGTCAAATTCTCGATACATTAAATTTTACTTCAATGCTTCTTGTTGCAGCATATAGTTTATATAACATTTATTGCAAATTATTAACATTTTCAGCTATCAGTACTGCATAATCTGTATTATCTGCTTCCAAAGTAGATGCACCTAAGTGTCTTCAACCACTACAATATTATCACAACTATGTCTTTCACCTTTATTTACAGATATGTTCATTTGATTATATGATTCATCACTTATATCTTTTATGTACACTGAGAGCTTATGTGCCAAAGACAAATTCCCTGTCCAATCACACTTTTCTAATAAATTATTCTATTCTATTCTATTCTATTCTATTCTATTCTATTCTATTCTATTCTATTCTATTCTATTCTTTGTTCAAATAAAACTCTTAAAAACAAACTGAAACAATTAAAAATATAGAATGACCCACAGGAGAATGCAGACCATACATTGAAAATGATGCAACAAATAATACAACAGACTTCATACATCCACTGTATCCCCAGGGATGATAGCCCATTAAACATGGAATGGTCATCACTCATTCTGCCTGCTGATTGGTGGACAATTCCATAACCATTACATATATACACATGTATGACTTACACATTCTTTTCACATCCATTAGCCAACCTTCAACTTCCTTTAGGGCAAAACATTCCAATATTAAAACCTATTCATTGTATTCTGCTTTTTCTAATTTTACACATATACCATAAAGTTTACTTTCCCAGACATTAAAAATGTTATTTACAGTTAATAACATAAAAATATATGTTTTGAAATACAGATTTTATAGAGATCAAGGAATATTCATCATGATGCAGTTAATTAATTTAATCCAAGACTTATTCCTGTCTATAAAACCATATGCAGTATGAACATAAACAAATTTGATTTATTTGCACCACATGTGTATTAACTGGCCAATATGGCAAAAATTAATTTTGAATACCTACCGTATCTCTAAAATTAACCACACTTCCCAAATATTATGTGAGAGAAACCAGTTCTCCTATTTAAATTAATAATTAATATTTTTGTATGCAATTTAGCAACATTTATAAAATTGATATGTAATTAGATCAATAGTTGCAATGTTTCTTATTAAAAGCAGGAAAATTATTAAAATATTAATGCTATATAAAATATTAATATTTCACTCTACATTAGGTAGATTTAATCTAATTAAAAATTCATTTCATAATTAATGGAACCAACTATTCAGAAATTCTTTCTCTTTTGCTGTACTTATCAATTGAAGTACAAACACCCACCCACAAACACACACACACACGGATGCACACTGATGCTGTTTTCAAAAGCAACATACCCATCTGCTTAAAGAGAGATTTTTGAAATCAGCCTACATCATCGGCACTGAATGTTAAATGCAGAAGTAGTACAAAAGTTGAAAGAATTGGCAAGTACCTAACACAACATGATTTAACAAGAAAAGAAAGATCTGAGTCTACGGACAGATAGGAGAAAGTGACCCAATGAATCAGGCAATCTCAGGGAAATAGCAAATGGCTCATCAAACGAAGAGATCAATTCTGGATAACAATAATCCCCAACTAGTTACCAACAGACTTTAAAACATCCAAAAATACTTCAAAAAAGTGCTGTTAGCTGAATTGACTCTCTGTACTGAGACTTGATGAGCACAAGATTATATATATTTTTAGCAAGCGTCCTTGCTGGAGTGCAAATTAGTCTTTTTGATGCTTTCTTATTACCATATCCATAACCGTAAGTTGATTAATATATTGTCCTAACAGAACTTATCTAGAAATAATTTTTGTTTTGTTTAATGAAAGAAAGTTGCCAGTCAATTAGATCTTCAAACACACCAAATTCCACAGAGAGCAACTTTAGTGATCTGAAAAATCTCCATTTAAATTCATTTAAGGACAGCTACATTCAGGTTGGTTGCTTCATTTTGTAATAATGTATCATATATTTAGCATCTTATGAAAGATTTACATTGTGTGGGAGGAACCAAGGAAAATGTCAAACTCATATTGAAGGGCTGGTGAATTTTATGTCCATACTAGAGGGAAAAAATCAAGTAAAGTGCTGAACATATGGATGATTAAGTTTAATAGTCCCTTTCCAAAATTATTCTGACTGCCACATTTTGAAAAACACAAACTGCTTTTATATTCACCACTGAACCATCTGTCTTCACAAATGAAAAGAAGTTGATGATTTCTGATTGCTATTTTTCTAATCAAGATTAATTCTAATACACATCTAACAAGCGATTAACCATACCTGACACTACATATTCAAGGTATTTAAAGTATGGTAAAATAATTGGACAATAAATAACAATATATTTTAAAATTTCCTACTAATTTTAAAGGGGCAGCTACTTAATGGTCAAAATGTGTAAGCCATTTCTAATCATGAGAGAAAAATGAGGTTGCATCTTGATTTGCACATCCCATTCCTGCCAGTATGTCAGGCAGATATAAATAGTATCCACTGAGAGACAAAGTGAAAGAAGTTTTTAAAAATCCCATTGAATGAACAGAAAATCATCTGCATAATGTGCTATACATTCTATGCAATTTCACATGCATCTACAATATTGTCCTGAAAAAAAATGTTAAGCATTCCACAAGTGGGTGCCTCTTCCTGGGGTAATACTTTTTGAGTTACAGCTGAAATCACATGAATGTTTTTTGAATTGCACAATCTGATTTTTCCCTCTGCTTTTTGCTTGCATTCCACAAATAAATGTTTTGGAAAGTGTAGATACAACAGGATAGAAAACTAAAATATTAAAAAAATAATTCCAAATCTAAAGTCTTTCAAATTCTAAACCAGAATTCTATGGTACTCTTTCTATATAAAAAAATAATCTATAAAGCAATATACGCAGTTTTAATTGCAAGTTCAAATACCCCAAATATTTCAACTTTCTTTTCTTTACCAGTTTTGAAATCTCCTTTATTTGCATTACTAATCCTAAACACCACAACACTACTTTTTTTTCCTTCTAAACTAAATGCTAAACATATATACGAAAATGTTGGTCATCACAATGAAGTTGTAGCAACATTAGAACTAGTGGTAGTTAACCTTTGACTGCTACAAAAACAGAAAAACTCACTTTTTTTTCTAAAAAGAAGTGATTCATCTGCTTTGAGATTTGTAGTGTTCTCTCTCAGAGAAGCAAAAGTCTTTAGCAGTTCAAAACTACCCATCTTACTATCACATCCATCGCCCTTTATTCTTCCTCAGATTGGCTCTTTTAATGGTTCAAAAGGAAAACACAGAAAAAATAGGTAAGCAAACCATGATATGTAGATGTCTAGCTTGGAATATAAATGGGGAAAATTTCCCTCACAAAAGTATTTAGTTATGTTGGAAAAAAAATGAAGCAAGATGTAATTTATTTATAAGAACACATATTAGGAATAAAGATTCAGACACTTGATCTGCAAAAATTTGAAAGAACAATTTATTTTAGCAGACTGAAAAAAAGAAGTAATGGAGTTGCTCTATATGTTCACCTCTGATTTAAACCACAATTAATAATATTTGGACAGGTTGCTAAATTTATAAGTATGGAAATTGAATTACAATGTCTTAAACCTTTTGTATTAAAATGCCATATTTTAATGAACTAGTATTCCTTTTACCAAGGAGATTACAACTAGTGGCATGAAAATGGTAGTAATATAAAAAATAACAGTCTGTGATAGCCAAATATTTAAAAATACTTCTTCATAACAAAATTATCAGTTACATTAGCAATAGTAAGGACTGAAAGTCATTATTTCTATGAAATCATTTATTAGTGCAGGTAGTTTTCCATAGAGTCTTAATTTGAATGAATGCTATATTTCAGATAGGGATGAGAGTCCATTTGTTCATAAGCAAAGAAAATGTATATACAATCCTTTTTTGGTATTTTCAGCACTACTAAATGCACAATTGTTTTTCTAGTAAAATACCAAGAAGAATACTTCTATAGAACTGATAACCAAATTGTTAAAAAATACAGACAGAAAGACTAACAACCAGAGTTTTTCTGATTCACTTAAGTATTAGCTCTGAAATATTTGGTTAGACATCAAGTGAAAAGAATCTATAAGAATGGGATATAAATATTGAAGACTACTCAATAAACAATTCAAAATATAAAATACAATATAAAGAGGCATTTCCAAAATAACTGGACTCAATAGATCAGTAACAAAGTTGGTGATAAAATGGCCATTCTAATCCTATGAACAAATGTAATCATTAACTCCTATCACCTATTGAATAAATAGTAATGCCAATCCTAATTAGATTATCACAATTTTCTCTAAATGTTGAAATTAATTTTGAAATAATTACTTGCAAAAATATAAAAAAAAATTGGGAGCCAGAACTGATAATTTAGACATATTTATTAGGAATGTTTCCTAAACCTCTTGGCATTATAGAAAATGGCAAGTAGCTTATTTTATTTCTTCTGATTAAACAAAATATTATTGTATTTCAGCAGGTGGCAGCATCTGGCCAATTTTGCTGGTTTTGAAAAGGAAGTAAGGGTGGGTCTTGATAATGCTTAGGTGGGACAAATCCATCCATCCAAGAAGAAGCTGAAGGAAAATTACTTTGTATTCTTTTTAAAAAAAACATAAAGGTTTCAGAAACAAGCTAAAACAAACAAACCACAAACTCAACCCAGCTTGATTGTTTAGGTGGAGTAAAGATGCAGAATAAATAGACACCACCATTGTTGAGTATGGATAATACATACTGGAACATGATTGTCACTCATCTCATGTTTCGAATATTGTTTCCTACCCTGTTCCTTCTATTAGTACATGAAAACATTTTTTTAAGGTATGACTTTTCCATATAGATTTTATGACTAGACTGGGAAAAAATGAACTGGATTAAATTAATAATTAGGATAAAGCCACAAGGAAATGTTACAAGTGCTATGACATGCTTCTCAATGGACTATAACCAGAAAATTGGTTGTCATATTCAGGTTTAAATATAGTTTCAATGGTATATATTATTTTGCTCCAAATACAAATATTTGCAGTCAATATGTCTTTTTTACAATTAAGAAGTTATCTTTCAAAGACATTTTATCGGAAGAAGAACATATGTTTATTTATACCACTTGTCAACCTTTTGTCTAGGATTAAATGTGTAGACTATATTTATCATTTTTCATGTGTGTACACATAGACGCTTTGAGACACACACTGCATATCAAGTTTTCAGTAACAAGAAAGGACATTTATCCTTTGAACAAGTCACTATAGTATTATTATCCTCTAATCTCAGCTCTGAACTTCTCTCTGATTGCCTTTGTGTCGGTAACATTTTGTGCAATCCATATCACTTCCCAATCTGAAATGCAGTAAAATATTTTAAAATCTCAGACAATATAAAACAAGTATATTTATTTGCATATATACATATGTGTATGTATATTCTCAGTGAATTGGGAAAATAGGAAATAACTATAAAGTGAATATTGTGCTAAATAGTTGGTTTCCAATAAATGTATGAAAGTTCTATGTCTATACTAATTTTAAAGTCAGTACCAACTTTTTCAACTTTTCTTAAAACAATTTTAGACCATCTTTGCAATACCATTGTAATAATTTATCACCGACTTTTTAAAAAAAATATATAATTACCCTTTTGATATAAAATTTCTTATATTTCATCTTTAATACATTCTTTTGAATATGATTCTATGCTGGATTTGTCATCTATTTTTATTCTTCTGAAGTATTAACAAAATGGAGCTTTGCAAATGAATGTCTAATAACATATACAAACTGTTTCAAAATGTGAAATTTTGTAAAATGATAACTTTTCCATATAAGGAAATATCTGAATTACATAATTTTATGTATATGTGCATGCATAATTGAACCAAGAAATATCATAAATCAAAATTATTTTCTAACAGTAGCATTATTTTGTTTTTAGTAGTATAAGTTTATAAGCAAAGGATTGATGTTTAAGCAAAGGAGTTTAAGCAAAGGATTAAAAACATGCATCGTCTTCCACAGCATATATTACTTAGCTCTTAGTTAAGTGGTTCAATTAGGGCTATTATACAGGACATTTTGTATGCATAGTTCTCTTTGCAGTAACAGTAGCTGTAGATACATGACTTTTCCAAATTAAAATTAGTATATTTCATTCATTTGGAGAGACTGTGAATCTAGGTGCTATGTCTCAGAATGCAATTGCCCTGTTTCACTGATTTTGTGCTACTTTGTAACTGTTCACCCGAATATACACAAAGTTGGTTCAGAACTGAATGTATTCAATACATCCATTTAATTTTTGCACTAAGAACACAAAACAAAAATATATATTTGAAATTTCCCTAGATGTATATTGATGCATTTTTGATCTGAAAATTCAGGGGGAAAGTTAATAACTAAGACTGCATTTCTAAACATATACAGCATATCAGGAAATCCATTTATTGTATTCAGTATGACTATTTAATACAGAACTTTTAAAACTGTGGATACTTTCAGTTTGCATATTAAACTGGTAGCTATGGCTCATGTAATTCCTTTTGGAATTCATAAAGATCAAATTAATCAAGAAATGCTAAATGCACCTTGGAATAGGATCTCTAATCTTCCTGCTCTTCAAATCATGCCTAAAAGGTAAAGCCCTCAGGTCAAGCTGAATTCCTGGTGCATAGCTGGAAACAGTTACAGTTTTTGTAGCAAAAATATGTCTGTTTCCAGATGTATTTTTATTTTTAAATCTCTTGGTCTATCTTATAATCCTGGAATTCTTTAGTTCTTTCCAGTCCAGTTAGTAAGCCGGTTCAGGTCAGACAAAATCATTCACATAGTTCATGCATATGGGTAAGCGCAGATATAAGAGTCAAAGCCTTATAATATATGTTAACATGCCCAGTTTGCACACAAAAGTAAACAAATATCACATTGTCTATTGTTAGAATTCTTAGTTGTTTTTTAAATCATAATGTAGTTGTTCTTCTCTTTTTGCAACTAATTTTCATATATCTCCAAGAGGATTGAATTTCTTATCAATAGAACTGACTGAAAGTGTGGAGCTAGTTCTCCCCTTGTGATACATGTCTGGATAGCACGTGAGCATGAACCAAACCCGGGATGTCAAACTAGATTTCTTCAAGGGCCAGATGAGCTTTGTAGTTCTCCTCTGTGGGCCAGCGGCGGGAGTGGTGGCACGGGAGGCAGGATGGATGCCCATCTCCATCTTTCGGCCCATCTTTCGGCCCATTTTGGGACTGTTTTTTGGGCCATTTTTCATTTATTTTTGGCCCGTTCTTGGCCTGTTTTGGGCCCACTTTTCAGCCCGTTTTGTGCCCATTTTTGGCCTGTTTGGAGACCGGTTTTTGGCCTGTTTTTTGGCTAATTTTTTTGGCTCAGTTCCATCCAGCAGGGTGCTGCAGGAAGCCATGGACGGTAAAAACGAGGCACGGGAGCAGCACATGGCCTATTTTAGCCACCAGAGGAACCAAGGGCCGGATTTAAGCACCCTGCAGGCTGGATCCGGCCCGTGGGCCTTGAGTTTGACACCCCTGAACTAAACAAACTAGCAATCTTAAGAAGTCAAACCATTACTTTGTAATCTCTTGCCTAATGTACCATTCCCATACACTAAATAAATAACTAAGTAACTGAAAGAAGATGATTAATACCTTCTTCATATTACCAATTGTTTCAGGAGATACATGTATATGTAATATTTATATGTTACATTGGATGTAAAGTGATTGCACTTGGACTTATCTTCAACATACTTTCACCATAAAACTAGGTTTTGGGTTTTGTTTGGGACACTAGTACACCTCCAGGCACATCCTTGGATTATTTACAAAACATGATTCTTACCTTTTTTTTTTCTTTTTGTCATTCACTCCCCCCAAAAATGTAGGTGGAGAAGCTTCAAAATAAAGGAGGTATTCTTAAAAAATATAATTGGTGCAGGTCTGACACAATTTTGCATTAAATTGCAGAAATGCCCTCAAAATGTTCTAAAAATCCCAAATGTTTCCATGTTGAAACCAGAGAGAAGAGAATTAATAAAAGAAGAAATGAATGAATGCTGAGTGGAAGTGATTGAACTTGATAAAGAGGTATATGACTCAAGATTTCTGAGGGTATTTCTTTCATCTGAATTAGAACTACCTGTCAACCTCAAGCCCATGGCTGAATAATTAGTGTTTAAAAATATAGCTTCTTCTTAACTTACATAAAGTTAGCTATACAGGACATGGATTCATGGTTTATATCAGGCAACTAGCAAGCTGCATTTTAAGATATTTAAAATAATAATAATATAAGAGTTTTGCAAATGATCACACTTGCTAATTGAAGTGCTAGGTACTTCTTTTTAAAACTATAGAATCACTTCTTTTAGTACATTAAATGTTGAAATATTACATTTAGAAATAATTGTACAAAAGACTGTTTGCCAGGAAAAATTTAACACATATAAAAATTTGCAAAAGGTGTTCCTAAATAGTTCCTAGTTCCTGTAGATGATTAGTCTAATCTGATGCATTTCTAACACCAGCTCCTGAGGGCATGGCTGTCTTTCAAACAGGAAACTTAATTTAATATTGAGAAAAATCCCTTTACATTATTGGGGAACACTTTACTATACTTTACTATACTATATTATACTTTCCAGCATTCTGAAAATGATTTATGCCCTCAGCAAACAAACCATGTTCATATATTGTATTTTTCCAATACTCATGGTGATATACCATATGGCATTAAACCTATATATAAGTATGCACTTCAGAATTGAGAAGATTGTATGCCTAACCAAAATAAGATTAAAATATTTTGTTTTTATATTCTTTATAGCTGGAAAGCTTATTTTGCCTATTTGATGTCTTTTGATCCTTCTTTTATCATTTGAAACCCCCCTTTAATACAGATTCTTCCACTACCAGCCCAATCTTAGGGAAAATTGTACACCTTTTAAAAAAATCTACATCATTTAGATTGATTAATCCATAAATTCAAAATTAAAGAAAGCCAAGTTCACAGTCTTCTTCTAGAGCTTAAAATTAGTAGAACATGAGTGTTATTTTCCTATCTTATACTAAATAGCCAAGGCTTTTATGAAGAGGTCTGGTAAGTTAGGTAGAAGAAAATAAACTGCCTATCAATCTTATCTTTATGTGCCAATAAGTCTCTAGATATAGGCCTCAGGAAAAGATATAGGAATCAGGTAACAATACTGAACAATTCAGTGCTTGGGTAGAATGCCCTGCCAGATTCTGTGAGATCTTCCACAGATGCTGAAAAACATAGTAGGAAGGGTATATTGATCCACTGAATTCATGGAGAGAAAGGAAAAGCCAGTTTGGTCTAGTGGTTAAGACCAATAAAGATGTGATATAAATACATATAGACAGACAGACCTAAAACATTTAATTGTATACTTCATTCTTCTACTCTTCCTCCTACATCTTTGTATCTCATTAGTCACATTTTCCCCAATGAGAAAGACACATCTTTTTTGTAACTTTATTTTGCATCTCTGTACCCCCATGATACATATTCATATCCATAGAAGTGTGTCTTTGGGTGTGTTTGTGTGCAAATGTGTGAGCATATACTGTACATGTGCATTATACTATTGTGTGCAAGAGGACATAGGCATAAGTTCTCAATTGCATAAGTGATAATACATGAGTTTAATGTTATGAGTTCTAATGAGAATTAATAAAAATTAAAATCAGAAATATAAGACACTACAAATGACTATTTTCATTGCTAAATAAAAATATTTCCATATGCTGAAAGACTTCTTATATAAAAAATAAATAAAATTCAACAACATTTCACAAAATACACACGTTTTAATCCTAATGTAAAACTTATTTAAAATTAGTTATTTTAGACTTTTAAAATAGCATTATTTTTCAAAATTGTTACAAAATTGTTCCTTGATCTTTTCTGCCGTATTAGCTTGGAGTATATAAATTTTTAAACATTTTTAAACTGTTTGTTGTAAAATCTGTGTTTTACAAGATTATTCATACTATATAGCCTGCTTTATCCCTTAAACTCATTTGTCATATTTTTGTATACTGAATTACTATACAACAACATACTTCATTCTTCAGTCACCCCTGGTAGATAATTTCCATTTTCCTCAATTGCTTCCTTCCAAAAATACACTTAGAGTTTTGAGAGAAAAACAAATTTGGATCTACTTGTATGATATGACAAAGTAGATACTGCCCTTAATGACCTCATACATTTGCCATTTGGGAACAGATACCATGCAGATAAAAAGATTCATAGTTCCTTGTAAGCATTTTTCATTTACCTTTAAAATGATTTGCAGCTGCGTTGTTGAAGACCAGATTTACCAGCTGTCACAAAACCAATTTTTGCGGTTCAAAAACATCCAAGTGCCTCTAAAAGATTCTGAATGGTCCAATGTAGAAATTCCAGTTTCCAGATACAATGTCTAGATCTAACCGCTGTCCCTAAAGATGGCAGAACAATATAATAGTGCACAAAGTCTTGAGGGAAATTTTAGAGATTTCTGCATTACTTTGTGGTGATCGGATACATTGCCTAGATAGGATGTTCAGATCCTTCAATATATCTTGATCCATGTTTTATGTGTTCTTATGTACTTATGTTCGTCTTTAAAAGATAGCCTCTTTTTTTCAAATATAGCATGAGATTGGTCTACTATTTTTAATAGAATTTCAGAAATATTGTAAACATAATTTTCTATTTCTTGATTATTAAGAAGTGAAAAATACCACCAATCTGTTCTGAATTTTCCTTCATTATAGTTGTTACTTTAAAAAAATGTTCATTTGTTCTAAGTGTGAAAAATAAAAGTACAATTCCGAACTTAATCATACTATTATAAAAACACAAGCCTATTATAAAAGTAGGTACGCTTTAAAAAATATTTATGTCTCCTACTGTAAATTTTGTGACAGTTTAATTAAAATGTCACCAATTAAAATAATTTTATTAAAAGCTTGGAATTGTTTTGATAAGGATAATCCAACTGATCAAAGGATTAACTGTTTAACATTGTACCATCTGGAAGTTATTCTCCTAACAACTATATATAATAAAGCATTTAGAAGATACTAAATGTAACTGACAACTTCGCGCTCCCATGAAATTGACCCCTCACCCAACAATTATGAAATTCCTCTGAATACCATAGCCTAAAATTAGCAGATGTAGACTATTTGGCTTTATAATATAATACAATGAAAATAACAGCACAGAGATATTTTAAACAAATACATTCTATGAACTATTTAATGCTTTTGTTTGTCCATTTCTATTTTGTATTACTTCTGAAATACTCTTAATTTCAAACTAGCATGTTTTACAGGGCAATTGAGATGTGCTTTTGTTTTTATCAGCCTTAAGACTTAGTTAGGATATATTTCAGAAAACCGTATTACAGTTCCCTGTGAATCAATATCTTTTTTCTTTATAGGGTACATATTTACTGTAAATCAGTAGTTTCCCTTTCTCTTTAGGAAAACCATGTCTGAGTGGTTGAATAAACTGTTTCCCTCCCTCTCTCTCTAACTCTCTCATTGTTAGAAAATTTACCCCTTGGATTACAATTTCTCCAATCACTTCTTCAGATCAGACTATATTCCTAACCAGAAAAATAATAGTACCAATAATGATACTGATAATGATGTTAGATACCTGGAAATATTTGTACTACATTACCTAGTTATTTTACTTTGTAACAGACAATATTCTATTTCCAGAATTTTCAGGGAACAATTCCCTCTTTGAATATATTATCTGTTTGATGAGATGACCAGACCTTTCCAAAATGAAGGGCTATAAGAAGAGTAGAGGCCTTGATGAAGTTGCCTATCAATAATATCTGGATAGCAAAACTCTAACCATAAGCTTTCAATGGTACACAGTGACATAACATATTTATACCATAATTGTATTTTTTTAGTTATTGACTATTAAATAAAACCATTCAAATTTCAACTTATGATATCTGTTTAAGCAATGCATTAATCTAGCCATTTTACCTGAAAGCTTACTTACAATAATGTTAGCGTGAACTGGATTAATATGAATGATACCGAGTTAAATTTGTTCATATATAATAGAGAAATGTTTAGATTGAACAAGAAAGATATAGATGAAGATAGAAACAAAGATGAGGAGTTAGGCATTTTTTGTTTAACAACATAATGAGGATTACCTAAATTTGATAAATGTTATAGAGATTATTAATACTGTTATTGTGAATTAGATTAATATGAAAAAAATGGATAAGAAGTGAAGCACTAAAGAGAAGAGATGACGTTAGGCATTCTTTTTTTATGTATGTTTAAATACTATAATGAGGATTATACAAATTTGATAAATGTGATACAGATTATTAACAATGTTAGTGTGATTTGGATCAATATGAATGATACCTAGTCAAATTTGTTTATATATAATAGAGAAATGTTTAGACTGAACAAGAAGACAGAGATAAAGATGAGGAGTTAGGCATTTTTGCTTATGTATGCTTGAACAATATAATGAGGATTACTTAAATTCGATAAATGTGATAGAGATTATTAATACTGTTATTGTGAATTGGATTAATATGAATGATACTCAAAACCAACTCTGTTCACACACAATATGGCTGTATATTTAAAATAAAAATAAAAAATATATTTTAAAGAAAGAAAAAAATGTTAAGCAGCAGTCTGATATCATATCTAAATCAATTTTACCTTGAGTGTGCCTGCAAACACTGGAATTTAAGAAGCTTACATCAGTGGTTGAGAAGGGATACCATGCAAAAGTAAATTAAGGCTGTTTACATTAGGATTAATGATGATCTTTAAAGGAATCTTTTGGTAAAAAAGATAGCATGCATGAATTCCAAAAGAAGCATTCTATTCTTTTATATATTTTGCAGAGTGCAACAGTACAGGTACAATTAAATTATCTGAATTCAGGTACACGTGTGCACTTGAAGCCATTCCTTTTCTTTAGCAGGGATGGCTAAACTGACTGCTATGATTAAAGAAAAAAAGACACAATTCCTTTTGTTTCCACGTAGAAACTGCTTCTGAACTTTGTGCTTGAGGTGGGGAAAAAAAGAAACTTTTGATTTTGGGTTTTACTGATTAGATAGCTTTGTTGTTATAGAAATGGCTAGTTTACACTACTATGTAAAAGTAAAAAGTTGAGGTTTGATGCTATTATTCTATTGATTTTTTTAAATGTAAATCCACACGTATAATAGAATAGTTATACAAAAGCAGGTGCCTAGTCTCATCCAATGTGATTTCTTTCTTGACCACTCCAGCATGCCATGGCTGATTTTAGGGGCATTTGATCTACATGCTATTTTCTCAGGTGTTTCCCATTTTGAGGCAGCACCAATTATGTCTCTTTAAAAATTTTCTTGTTGCTCTTGAATTGTCTCAGGAGTTGGTTGCTTTGAAGCAATTCCGACCATTATGTCCCATTTTCTGCAGCTGGAGTTTACTTCAAGTGGCAGCCTTCCACTTTGTGGATGATTTTTCAGTTGAATAAGATGGTAGATGATAGATAGATAGATAGATAGATAGATAGATAGATAGATAGATAGATAGATAGATAGATAGATAGATAGA
>JANHFL010006086.1:60490-72209 GCA_032468155.1 Oxyrhabdium leporinum
TTGAACCGCTAGATTGAATCAGCAGAAGTGGCCTGCAGTTCAACACTCTAACCACTGCGCCACCTAGGCTTCTTCTGCGCCACCTAGGCTTCTTCTGTTCATTGGAACTACAATGAACAGAAGAATGAGATAAAAAGCCCACTTTTTTTCTGTTTTTTTAAAGTTAAATGTTTGGCAAATGCACATGGCTTCCAGAGATAAGAAGCTAACTATTAAACAAACTGAAAAATGCATCGGAATAGAAACACAACTATTTGACCCAAACCACCAGTAATCCTGTTCCAGCATTGGGTGTAGTATTAAATAATACCTGTAGTCTACAGGGATCAAGCTGGCATGGAATGCCCACTGTTAATGCTAAATCCACACTAATTTATGTTCTTTCTCTACATAATGTATTTTAACAGTTCATGTTACTTTATAGTTTCATGAAACTGAGGTCCTTTGATAAACTATTTGAAATTTATTTTTCAGTAGATATCCATAAGGTTGCATTGGTAAGATGGTTGGACATGATACATGAAAAACCCACTTTAAAAGGTTTAGCTAACTTAGAACATTACTGTCACATTGATATTTGTGAACATTTATAAGCAACGGTCACAGAAAAAGTGACCCAAATATTTACTATCTCAGCAGTATACATAAAGTTGACTAAATAATTTGAGACAAATATTTTTTCAGTAACAGATGGAGGTCAAATAATCATTTTCTGTGGCTACTCATTTGGATGAGAGACAGGGAAAAAGTCCAAAAATCTGTTTAAATTCATATAAAGTGATATGAGGAAAATACCCGCTTAAATAAAGAAACAAAACATTTGGAGATAGATGCAACAAAGTGGTTTGTTTCTCCATAGCTATTGAACTTAAATTGTAGTTTGATGCAAATGTTTACAATGTTATATACTTTGTTAATTCATTCAGTTCAGGTGCTTTATGTTCATTATCTTAATTTTGCTTAATTCATTTGTATTTATAGAACTGTTAATATGGAGATGTTTGCAGAATTACACTTCAAGTTAGTACTTAATTATGATTTCAGCTAAGTAAACTGTTTTTTTTTTTAAGATTTTAGTGAGGAGTTAAGATTTGAGAATACTAAGCAAGCATTCAAAATGTGTCTGGTCTGCCCAATATTAAAATTTCTTTGAAATAGTTGAGCATCTTCTTCGTCCTGTTTTTCACTATCTACCTCATATAAGAGAACAGAAATTTCACCAGAGTATGACAGTCACAGGCAATTTAGGAATTGGAAACAATATTTAATTTGAATATATTGTGCATGTTTATATTTTATATGATATTTGTATGGCTGTATGTAACTGGAGTATTTCTTTTTACATTTAAACAGTTTTGTCATTGTAATACTTATCAAGTTTTTTTTAAACTATGCAGTATCAACAGAAGGCACTAAAACTTTTTACTCTGTATTGTCACTTTATAAAGTTGGAAATGATCAGGTCAAAACAACTCATTAAATTAGTTCATTAGTTCAGAAACAAGACTTTGTAATTTATCGTGGCATTTGTTAAGTATTCTAGTTATTTGTAATTACTTAGCTTTTGTCAGATCAAAGTTACAAAGGTATATCTTTCACACTTGAGTGCTCAAATGCTAAAATTCTTCAGATGCATTTTCTTGGCTGAATATTCTAAGAATTGTAAGGGACATATGTTAGGAAGGTTAATCTATCGAGTAACCTCCCACCTGAGAAACACAGGTCCCCTATTCTTTTAGCCTTCTGGAAGGCCATGAAGAACTCAGTTAAGCCATGGTGGCATAGTGGTTAAAATACAGTATTACAGGCTAACTCTGTCCACAGCTTAGAGTTTGATCCTGATGGGCTTGAGGTTGACACAACCTTCCATTCCTCTGAGGTTGGAAGGACCCAGATTGTTGACTTTATAAATGGCTCAGAGATCTCTGCAAGGCACTATGGAGCAGCATATAAGTGTAACTGCTATTGCTAAACCCAATACTTATTAAATAAGAATATAATGATGCCTTGACTGGCTTTAATGGTTTTAATTTTGTTGTTTGTCTATTGCTGTATGTTGTATAAGATGTGTGGCAATGTACACCTTTAAAATAAATCAATAAATGCTATACATAGTTAGCATTTTGTGGCAAGATGGACAGCAAACAAATTTAATAATAAATAAAAATGATATATTATGCAATTATTCAGAAGAATTTGTGATAATTCTATGTATCTGTATACTCAATATTATTTTATTATTATTTTATTTATTATTTTAAGAATTCTCAAAAAGGAAAGAAGTACAATGCCAACCAATTTTTAAAACATGATTTTGAAGTATGCAATTAATAAATAATAGGCTGCAATATTTAATACATTTTAAATGTATTATTAAAAATTCTACAATTTTAGAAATTTTTGCTAAAATTTCTCATATTTTATTTTTATTTTTCTCCCTATATTTAGATCTATGTAAAATAATTATTTACTTTCATAACTTCCCCACCAGCACCAATAGAGCATTAAAATTGGCACCAACTCAGCCAATTTAATGTAAGTTTGAATATTTGTATAGATGTCCTAAACTTAACAATTATATATTTATTTGCTTTATCTATAAATGACTGGCATCTGAATATTTCTGTATATGGCAACGATACAAAAAAGTCCATCTTTAAACAGAAATTTTAAATTTTAATTTTAAGGAATTCCCCATCTTTTCATACCTACTTGCTAAGCACAATAAGAATTGGATACCAAAAGTGCATATTTCTAGACTAATCAAGGTGTGTTTGAGTATACTCAACACACCTTGTGAACAGATATCCAAATTCATGATTTGTGGACTGCATGTGGCACTCCTTTTATGTGGCGTCCATATGCTCAATATACTTGCACTATGTTAATAATAGAATAACAGAATTGGAAGGGATCTTGGAGGCCTTCTAGTTATAGTTTTAAGCTATGTTAATGGCTTGATTAAGAATAAAATAAATCTGATTGCGGAGGGCCAGACATGTAATGCATGTGTTTCAGATAAAAACCTCTCTTAGTTCTCACAAGGATAAAGGGAGGAAGAAAGCTCATTTAGTGTTCTGAGATTCTGTTATTGTAACCTTAAGAATAGTGATAGACTAGATATTTTGATATCCTAGTCTGGTCTACTTTGAAGGACAGAAAATATTCTAAGAAAAATCTTGAGAACCAGTCTAATAGACGAGGAATAGAATAGGATTAATTTCAATTTCCTTCTAGTTCATTGATTGCTTCAGGCAACATTGTTATCTTTAAAAGTGAAGCTAAATGCTTATTTGTAGACAATCTCAAATTGACGAAATAACTTGTAGGTTTCATAAGTGTACTACATAATCATATATTTAAATGTCTTTCTCTTTGTGAAGATTTGTATTTCTACGTGTGTTTACAATTATCCATTTTAAAGCTATATATTTCTTTTCTTGTTTTTAAATTAGGTTGACTTAAGGTAAAATGAAAGATACAACTTTCTGAAAAAACTAGCATATGTGGGCATTTTAACTCACAGGCTAGATTGGAGTTGCCACCATATTATTTATTTTGCACCATCATAGTTCAATTACAGAATAAACTGGTAAAAAGAGAATAGAGTCCTAAGTTTAATATTGTAATGCTATGCATATGTACATGAAAGTAAGCTGTACTGAACACAGTGGGACTGCTTCCATAAAAACTTTCATAAAATTGTTCTGCCAATCTCATGCAGTGCTATGAATATCTCAATTACGCCTACTTTCTCCTTAATAGCTACTGAAAGATATAGTATACAGCTAGGGTTGGCCGGTTGAAAGCCTTTAATATAAACTTAACTTGAAAGATCAAGGGTAGAAACATTTCTTTGTCATATGTTTCAAGGAATAGCTTTCCCATGCAAGACTGAAATCTCCTCTCTCCTCCTGTCTCCTCTCCCCTCCCCTCCCCTCCTCTCCTCTCCTTCCCTGCCTTGCCCTCCCCTGCCTTGCCCTTCCCTCTCCAATAATTAGTCTGGTGACCTCTGCAGTTTGAATATTCAGTGTGGATACATAATGCAGTAATATATAACTATAGTGTAAGTTTGTATTGTTTCTGTTTGAATATGGATTTAATTGCTTTTGTAAGTTATGTATGATATGACTATTTTCAAATGTCTAGCATTAGTAATCCATTCTTATATTGCTAATCAAAATAGTGTGTGTGTGTGTGTGTGTGTGTGTATGTGTGTGTGTGTGTGTGTATATTCTCTTTTTTGCATTGCTTGCACTGATGAACTAGCCTTCTCAGCAAGCATTTAACAGATTAGACACTTGAACATGGTTTTAGGCAATGCTTTCTCATGTTTCTGTGTATTGCCTGATAAACACTTCAAAGTAAACCTCTCATAAATATGAAATGAAAAGCTGAGAAGTCGTTATGCACAGCTTTGAGATACAAATCTCTTTATTCCCCTCTGAAGTGGAGTTTGATTGACATAATGAGTCATAGATCCTGTCCGGGGACTCACTACCTTATCCCACTTTCCTCAGGAGACAGGGAGACTATAAAGAAATATACTTCAGAACTTTGCGACAGACAGCTATATCTATTTTTAAAAATTCAACTCTTCATACTTTGCTTATTATTTTATATTAATACTCAACTTTGGAAAACTCTGCCATATGCTGACAATTGACAAGCTTCAATGTAAGGATAATCACTGTCCGGTTTTACTGCTACTCCAAATTAAGTAGTTTTATGAGACAGAGGTCTTGTATTTATTTATTGAAATAAACCTTTATTTATTAGATTTTATCCTGCCTTTATTATTTTATAAGTAATTCAAAGTGGCAAACAAATCTAATATTCTTTCTACCTCCTATTTTCCTTACCACAACAGCACTGTTAGGTGAGTTGGGCTGAGAGAGAATGGACAGGCCCAAAGTTATCCAGCCAGCTTTCATTTCTAAGGTAGGACTAGCACTGAGAATCTCCTAGTTTCTAGGACAAAGCCCTAACCGCTACACCAAACTGCCAAATTGCACCTTTAAAGGTATACTGTGGCAAAATTTAAAAACAAACCCATTTTCTAAAATGGTCATCCTGTGTTTACTTTAAGAAATTTCAGACAAAGAACCTCTGCCAATTTGGTGCTGTTAATGCTGTTAAGCAGTGGACATTACACTGGTTTAGACAATTCAAGAAAAAAAAATCCTTAAATGCAAAAGGGATAGAGCAAGTATTATACCATGGATAGGAAGAGCAGTATAGATTTATTTCCCACTGTCCTGTGGATTGTTAGATAAATTGCTTAATCTTACAATATTTTGATGAATTTGTAACACACCTTAACCTTAAGCATAATTTGAAAAGACTTCAGGTGTTTCCCCATTAAGACAAGACAACAAGGTTCTCTTTATTATGCAACAATGAGTTGGTACTATAATTGCAAGTATTGTTGGCTTTATTGATCAGACTACAAGTGTTTAAGAAACTAAATATATAAATTGGAATGACAGATAAAAATCCTAATCAATGGAGCAACAAAAATAAATTATTCAAAGAGATGACTCTTACTTATATCATAGTTATATAGCCCCAACGGTTATTTTTTTTACCAAGGAAGAAAAAATATACAATAAAATTCAGATGAATAGGAAAGCAATCAATTTAAAAAAGTCAATATTTCATTATAACTACAATTCATATAACAATAGGTGTTTAGTTAATATAGTAACAGACAAAATCCTTCAGATCATGTGAAAATAACTGCAAGTATATTGGCTGATTTTAGCATTATTTGTACAATGTTACAGTGCAAATTTACAGTGTACTTCTAAAATAAGAAACCACTTCTATCTGTATATCGGTTCTTTTCCTCTACTGAAATACAATAATTCTTTTTAAAAAAACTAAAAAAAACTAAAAACTAATTCACTGACATATTTCTAACTAACTGATTTTGTGGATTCTAGCTCTACCATGAAACTTCATCAATGAAACATCAGTGGCAGAAGGAATATTATACATTAAAAAAGTAAGGTCCAGACTGATGGTGGAAAAAATATAAACAAACATAAAATCCAGAAATCCAGGTTTCTTTGTTGATATAATAAATGCAAGACTTAAAATAACAACTCTTATATAGCCTAAGTTTCTTATTTTAAGTAACAGTATGATAGTAATAGAAAATGAAGAATGGGATTGCAGAATTCTGGACTTTTTATACTCTTCCCCACCTCGGTTTTAGAACCCATTAAATATTGCTATCACCAGATAGTTCTGTGCTCTCAGAAAGAGTGTCCTCTCTGGCAGCAGTGATAACTTTCATCCCCAGACAAATGGAGGACCGTCTAGTGGGATTTTTGTTATCAACAGTAAGGGAAAAGCTAAATTCTTTTTTTTAATCAAATATTTTTATTAGGTTATAAATTATTATAAAATACAAAATACAAAAGTAAATAAAAGAGCAGTGAAAGGGGAAGAGAAGAGAGAGAGAGAAGTGAGGAAGGTTGGGGAAAAGAAAAGAAAAAGAAACATTGACACCAGACTCTCTCTGTTGCAGCAGAATAGGACATTAACATCAAATCACAGCTTTTTGTTTTTCCATAACAATAAGGTTATTTATATAAAGATTCATCAATCTAATCTGTAAAAGTCAAAATTACATTCTTTTCCCACAAAAGCTAAATTCTTTATAATATAGGATCCCAGTGCTGTTATTCAAAATGGGAAAAACGTAAACCCTTATTTGTTACTTAAAATAAATCATTCAAACACCTTTGAATCAGAAGGTGCACTTTTATACAGCTGATCTGGATTCCTGGTTATTTCATGAAACACCAGTGTAGATCTCTTCACGGCAGCATAGATGTGATTTGCTGTTATCTTTTTCCAAGATGTATGTGTGGATAGATAGATAGGACTCCGTAATCTACTTTTCAGCCCTGGTATTCCAAGTGGTACATGAGCATAATGCCATTGGCTTTTTCAGTCCCAACAGGCTTGCCAGATGGGACTGAGAAATATGATCACAAGGCTGCCATCTTTTGCATAGAACTGCATCTTTGCAAATGCACTTTTTCAATATATTCTGTATATTTGGATTTACAGATCCAGGAACATGGATTTTCCTTCTAAACAGCATTTTTATACTAGATTAAAATATGCAGCCCTTAAAATAATCATTGCTAATGATTGAATTAGAATCTTCAGTGATTATATGAGGAGCTAAGGTATGAGATTTGTGATGACTTACATGAGCTTAGCACATTTGTTTTCTGTACAGGAGTAAATTATGGAAGTGAAGTAAAAATTACCTTTTGGTATTGATGACACATTTGGAAGTTCTGTACTATATTGTGAATGCTTTCATAAAATCAGAGCCTTGGATGCTAGCATGATGCTCTGGTTCCTTTTATAGGTTTTAACAATATCATCTCACCCATAGCTTACTTTTACTTTTTTTTCTGAATAGGTAACACATTTATGGTCTGTAATCACAGATTAGAAGTATAAAAGCACAGCTCTATACTTTTGCAAATATAATCACAAACACCCTTGTTTGTTATTTACAAGTAGGATATATTAGTACATTGTTGGGAAAACTGGATTTTTCTTTTCAAATAGACATTTACTACTAGTTTATGGCAAACTAAAAATAAGACAACGTTTTTGTCCCTTTTCCAATGATTTTTATTACACACACACACACACACACACACACAAATGTGAGATCAAAACTGCCAGTTCTGCAATTGGTGTTGGCTTATACAGTATTTTCTCAAGCATCTAGGATGTTGTAATGTATTAATGCAGTATATGTGCAAATCCAAGCAGTGTGGTCTTTTATAATTGACAAATGGAAATTTTGGTAATGTACAGGTTTTATAATTACTACCCATGATTTTTAAAAATAATATATTTATTAAATTTCAGAAACAAATATTAAAATACAAACTAATATAAGGAAGAGAGAAAGGGAATGGCAAAACAAATTAAAAATGACAAAAATACATCAAACAAGTGTATACTAAAAATTATCTCTGACATTTTTTAATGCAGAAATAAAAACAATACAGCCTCTTCTCTAAATTTAGTCAAATAGCATCAATCTATAAACTATCTCAAAATACCAATAATCAATGTACTAAAATAATTAATAAAATATTCTTCTTCTATTTTTTTCTAAGACATAGTAACTTATCAAATGCAAATCAGCTTGTTTTTTATAAAGCTACAATATTTCTCTAGTCAGATCCAATATAATCTTCAAATCCACAAACATTGATTTTTTAAAAAATCTTGCAGCAAATCTAACAATGGTCTCCAAGTCACAAGAAATTTAGTCAAATTATTGTTTCTAATCATAAAGGTAAATTTTGCCATCTTGGCTATCTCCATTAATTTTAAAATCAATTCTCCATCCATTCTCCATTTGATATGGTACTCAGTGTACCGATAATCACTAGTTCCACCATTGCTGGTTTATGCCATAATCTGTCAGCTTCCTTTCCTATCTTGATATTTTAATAATTATTATTAGTAAAATGCACAAAAGTATAGATCACTCCATTAGATGCATAGAGAAACTAAAATATTGCAGGATTTAAAGGAGGATGGGAAGGGACAGGGAGGAGAAGACAGGGAGTTTAAGTAGATGTAAATTACAGATGAGCCACATTACTAGTACCTTACCAATTAACAATTACAATGTATCTGAATAAATCTATTGATCTATGTAAGCTCAGCAATCTTTTCCTCAGTTGTGCTGATAAGGTTTTTTTTTTACGTTTTTAAAAAATAGTTACTGAGAATCACTCACATTGCAAATTAATAGCAATTTAATATGTGGGATGAATCATTGATTATTTAAATGTTCTGACTAGTTGGAAGACTTCAAACAACAATTTTCAGCCCTTTGTTTAAATGCCAGCTGAATTTATACTAAGAGTAAAGTATATTTATGGAAAGAAAAATAACTCTACACAACTACAATGGGATCCCACATAAAATAATTCAAGGAGATTCCAAAATATTAATACAATTATCAATTTTTACCACAACAGTATAAAAATAGGGCTGGCAAAATCCATTCTTCTTAATTTAACCTTTTCAACATTTTTCATGCTATCTTGTTGAATAAGTACAACCATTTCATTTTTTTTTACATTCACATAATTTCTATATATCAATACTATCATTTTAATAAGTGTTTTTAGAGTGACATAATACTTCTTGGAATGAAAACTGTTAATAGATTTTGTCCTCAATATCTATTGCAAATGAAATTAACCTCAGTAATTTGGCATTTGCTGCTATATTAAAACATCACATTTCAGTTGGATAGTTTATTTTTAAACCAGATAATAGGTATAAAATAAAGTTTGATAACTTTATTATAAATATATTTAAGAAGCAAGATATAAGAGCTCATGGACAGAAATTTCAAAAAATGTTAACACTGAAAGAAAAAGTATATTGTACATTGATGCTTTTAAACAAATTTTAAGAGATCCTAATTAAGTCAAATAAAAATGCACATTGTAATAATAATTTGTTATCAAATTTATATTTTACCGATTCCCAATGACTGTGAGAGTTTTTTTAAAATTAACACTATATTTCAAATTGTTAAGTTAAGAATTGTATGGATGAATGGGAAATATTTTTTTATTTACATTTTACTTTTCATATTTACAGTATAAATTAAAAACGAACATTTTATTAGGAAAATTTGCTAGCAAAAATGGGAAGATGAGAAAGTCAGAAATGGAGAGAACCCAACATGAAAAGATTATCCCCACACAATTAATTAATTTGTATTCACAAGAATTGAATTCAAAAGGCCCAATGAAATTAAAATTATCCACAATTCTAACAATAATTCTTAAGAAAAAAAGATAAGGCTGATACTTTTCAGCAGAGAGCAAAACAAATTGCAAATACTCCAGTGGCGCACACAACACTTTATTAACAATTGGGAGAGTTTTATCAAGAAAATGGACATTGTCCAATCCATATAGAAATTGACCTTAATTGCCTTCACTGTATCAATTTAAATAATTGAAAATAATTATCTTTCTGTTTTAGCAGAGTACTGTAGATATAATGTAGAATTATGTCAAACAGAGGCAAAAATGTTTACCTTTGTGCAATAAATACATATACTATGCTTTTTAAAAAAATAACCATACTGGGGTGTAAAATGGATGAAATGGATTTAGACATGTAGTAGTTCTGAAATCTCCTGATTTGTTCACCCCCAATGTACATAAGTGCATCTTTCATCAAAAGAGAAGATACAGAAAATTTGGCACACATACTGTATCTTTCAATGTTGATGTTGCTTGCAAATTAATGATAACAAGTTTATGTTACTTAATCATTACATTATTAAAATGACCGTGATTATGGAAATCTGTTTTAGTAAGTACTGCTCTGATTAAGTAGCAGTTGATTAATCTATCAGGAAATTATTTTAAATTATGCCTATTCAAGGGCAAATGTTTCTGTATGTTGACCAAAATATTTGTTATTTAACAACTAATAGGATTTGTTTTGCTAATTATACAGAATAGGAAACATGAGGCCTGGCAACACAAAACATGAAATTTGAATGCAACAGAAAAGTTGTAATATAACATTACATAGAAAAATAGGCATTGTGTGTTCTTCAAACAATCAAAAAAACTGGTAATTAAGTTTAGGCCTATATTGTGGAGACTTGATGATGGACATAGCATTGCAAAGATAAGAATTTCAATGCTTAATGGATATGAATTAATATAGAAGTTAATATTTAAGAGACCACTTAGGTAATTTGAAACTATTCAGTCCAAAAGAAAAGTAGTTTTATCTAAGCATTTAACATATCCAAGGATTTTAACTCCCGATGAATTCTAAGATAATATACTGCATGCTTTTACAGTACATTGATTTTTATTTAAACAATCAAGAGTTTAAATTGTTTCATAATAAATATTTTTAAACAATCATGTTTATTAAATTGGTCCTATCGCTCTATTTCATCATTGCATATGTGGGGGGAGTAGTGTAGAATGCGTAGTGGACACCTATTCCTCCTAGTAGCTAAACAATGTAATGTGAAGTCTATGTAGAAATAAGTTATGAACTATATACTGTGATTCAAAAAAATATGCTTTTAGATATTAGAAAATAAATTATGTATCTTCTAAGTGCTAATCTCTTTCCACACTCTGTCCCCCAGTTACCTGTGGAAATGTTTTCTGCTCAAGATTCAAGCCATTTCCCCAGTGCTAATCACCCTGCTTGTTCCAGCATAAAGCAATGCTGTCATAAAATAGCTACTTATAATTTTAATCCATACCATGTGTCTGTAGCACTTCCTGCCAAAAATACTGCCCAGATTTGCAAGAATGGTAGTTATTATGGGAATACTAATTTCCCACTCCGTAGTTTTGTTATCTCTTGTCAGTGTTCTGCCAACCATCAGAAAAGTATTCATTCTCCACGGCATGAATATTGTGTCCATATGGCCCAACTGTACTATTTTTTAGGTTAAGTTCTAACTTTTTTAACTGACAATAAGGCAGCTCCCTTACAATTGTATAACTGGGATGTACTGTTCATTGCTAGCATATTTCATCTTTTTTTAACTCCCCATATTAGTATATTTTGTTGTTGTTATTTAACTGAACTTTAGATATTATTTTAATATGAGTTGTTGGTATATACATGACTTTAGAAATTGTTTAGATAAATAAAT
>JANHFL010006087.1:32874-47944 GCA_032468155.1 Oxyrhabdium leporinum
TTTTTTTATTTATTTTTAGATTTATATACCGCCCCATTCCGAAGACTCGGGGCGGTTTACAGCTTATAAGCAATACTTCAAAAATAGACAGGTCCAGCTTCTATTTGGGGAGGCAGCTGAGGAGTTTTACGGAGTGACACAAGTGCTTTTGGTCATCTTTTTCCATTCAAAACTTTCCAAATCCCCAGGTGCAAAACAACCTCGTTTTCTCCTCCCCATGGGGGGAGGGGGAACTCTAGCAGGCCACAAAAGGCATGCCAGGAAGCCATTTTGAGCTTCTTTGCAGCACGATTTGCCCTTCTTTTTATGGCCAACTCAAATAATCACTTTTCTCAGGACAACCCTGTATCTGGCTTAACTAAACGCAGAATAAATGCCAAGGGGAATAGTCAGATTGCAATCCTAACTTGCTCGTAAGGCCAGCTTAGTGAAATGCACGCAGCAAGAACACGGGCTTTTAGGGCAACTATACGATTTAAGGTCTAGCAAAAAATAGCTAAATTAAAAAGTATGGGCTTTATCACCAGAAAGGAACATCATTCATGCCAGCGATTCTCAGTTCTGAGAAGCACCCCTAATATGTTGCATATACCAACCTTTTCTCGCTGATAATCTCTAAACATTAGAGATATAGTCACAAGAGTTGGGTGACATAAAAACCACAGAATACATCCCTGAAAGAGAGAAGACACATGTGGGTATCAGCTAGGGATATCCGGCAGCATTAATAGTTGATGGACCCCCAGTGAGACACTTTCCCATTGTCAAAATTCTTTTTTTAAAAGAATTAACTATTCTAAATCAAGAAACAAAGCAGTAAGGATACTAATGGAAGCATACCTTAAAAAAATCTTTCCTGAGCAATTCAGAACTTTTTTATTTACACATATGCACGCAAAGGAGCTTCATTAAGATTATCCTGACTTATTTCTAAATAAATATAATTATATGTCTTTATATTTTCTTAAAAAGTGTTTCAATGGCGTTTTTAAAATACATAAAGTTTTCATGTAACACACATACCTTTGTGAAAGTAATATAGAATTCTCTTTTTAAAGTACTCCTCTCAATTCGGATAATTTGGTAAAGTCCGCATCCTAACAACACAGCTAGACAAATTCTTAAGCCAAGGAGAAGGGCACCGGCTAAACTTTGGTGTGAATGGTAACTATGGTGATTGGTATCCTCAAGCTGCTCCCAAATAAGCAGAATGCTCTGCAGAAGAACAAGCCATGTACCAAGAGTAAAAACGATGCTTGAAGAAATTTTTCTTCAGAAAATACAAGCACAATGGATCCACATTATTAGTAACGACCACTTCAGATTGGGAAAAAAGTAAAACTTCAAAATAATTACTAAATAGAAAAAAATAATTATAGATTTGGAAAATATATAACAAAATATTCTGGACCAATTCTTTTAGAGAGGCTATTTTTTGAGAAGGGGACCTGGAGTCAATTTTTACCCCTTGGACAAGTCCTTCTAGTTGTATCAAGATTTCAGAAGTGGTTCCCATTTCTTCTTTTTCCTACGGCTGAGAAAAAGGGATTGGCTCAAGGTCACTGTAAACACCTTCAGCTTTTCATGCCTGAGACAGGACTAGAACTCAGGTTTCCCAATTTCTATCCTGCTATACTACACTGATCTGGTTCTCTTTTGGATGGCTTTTGCAGTCTCTTCCAATTATGCTAAAATCAGGTGCAGAACCTGTCCACCTTGCCTTTCATTAACTATCTTCCCAAATAATCATTAGGCCATTCTATTCAGGTAACATCATTTTCAACATTACATCTTATTAACGTTCTGGGATTATTAGCCATCCATCCTTTCTTCAGTAAAGAAAAAACAAACCCCACCACAGACCTGTGTCACAACCGCAGTTATGGCAATGGCGGTGGATGCTGGACTGGAATCCCACTGGAGAGGTTTGCTCTGAGATTTCTTCATTCTACCAATTGCCCATCCCATGCAAAGACTCAGTAGCAGGTACAACATCTGCACCTGAGAGATTATGTCACACACTAAGGGGAAGGTCAAGAAAGATTACAGAGTTAAATCATACATGATGGCATTAGGGATACCCGGCACATAGAAAGTCCTTGTGTAGGGCCTTAGTTCTGCAAAATGTTTCTAGGGTAAGCCTCTTCCCTTCGTACAGGTCCTTCATGGCAGCCAAACCTTTGGGTGAACAGATGAACGTTTACCATTAGCACCCACTCTTGCCATATTGAAATCAATTTTGGCTTCATTAGGAATGTTCTTTACTTTCAATCACTTCCCCAAAAATGTAGAAGCCATTTTCAACTTTTGCAGCAGAACAAGTCATCTTGTGGTGGTTAACAATGTCTTTTAAGAGTAACAGAGTTGGAAGGTCTTCTAGTCCAACTCTCTGCCCAAGCAGGAGACCCTATACCATTTCTGACAAATGTCAGTCCAGTCTCTTCTCGAAAGCTTCCAGTGATGAAGCTCCCACCACTTCTGAAGGCTGTTCCATTGGTTGATTGTTCTTACTGTTAGAAAAATTCTCTTTATTTCTAGGTTGAGTAAGAGGCTGAGGGCTCCCCAAATGATGCAAATAAATGATAACTGCCCAACCTCTCAATTTCCAAGCTATGCTCCCCAATGTGGAATATTTTAATCTGTTGCTAACCATTTGGTTTAATCTCCTATTTATTCTGAGAGCAATCAATTCAGCACGTTCAGGTTTGGGCAGACAAGTGTAGGATTATACTGTTAAACATATTTTGAAATAATCAAATATGTTGCTAGACATAATAAACAAAGCCCTGCCCTGTGTACTGGCTGGTGGGATCCAGTATGTGGACGTACAGGACATTAGCGCACTCCAAATAACACTTGCAATAATTAAAAAGATATTAAACAACATTTCATGATATACCAGAGAAAACAAATGCTCAGCTTAGAAAAGATGTACTTACATTCTGCAAGGCTCCCCATAAAAGGCAGTCCTACTCCATTTTTTGAATAACTAATGTAAACGAAATAAAATTATTTTCAAAAGCTTATTCTGTTAAAAAGTCCAATGCTTCACACACAATACTAGAGTGGTGCACCACTTCAGATTCCAAAGTAAAAGGTACTTCTGAGTCTGCCACTTCATGAGCCAAACCAGGCTTTTCCTAGGATGTGAAGTAGCGGTGAAAGGGGCTATACGATGCTGGGACAGACGTAGCTGCTCTCAGGAGTTGGCAGCAGGTCTTACTTTTGCACTCTCCATGATCAGCAGCACATTTTCTCCTTCAAATGCAACGGGCTCACCCAATAATTACAAATAATCTTTCTGGATACACACACACACGTTATTTGCAGGATGTGTTAAAGGTAATCCATAGCAAAAGAAATAGAGATTGGATTACAAAGAGCACGTATAACGTTGCTTACACTGGAATATAATTTGGCCACTGCAATTGCTATTGAGAAACCTCTGCACTCGGCTCCCTTTTGTCCTAATCAGACTCCCTCTTTATTCCTTCATTCATAGATGTTACTTTACACGTAAATTTACATTTACTGTGTTAAGAAAAAAACACAACAAACCAAAATATTAAAAGAAATCTGGAATGCATTACAGCCCTGGTTTATATAATGTACTCGCATTATTTCAAGGAACCCATCGTAAGAAACTCTATTTAAGATTAAAGAAGTGAACTTGAAAAGAAACTGAAGTAGGAATGTGCAGCCACAAGAAAAGAAGATTATGGGCAAACCACAAAACAATTATGTGGGTTTAATATCAGGAAACAACAATCGGCAATTTGATTCTTTGTCCTAATGCTCCGTGAAACCAGTTTTGTTAAAATTAGAGGTCACTGAATAAGCATCCCCTTAAGAGCAGGGGTGTCAAATTTGCAGCCCGTCAGCCGGATGCATCACACGCTGGCCACCCTCACCCCCATTTTAGTGAAGGGGAAAAAAGTTGCGATTTGTCATGTGACGATGTGTTGTCTGCCTTAGAGTGATATTTCCCCCAGCAAATTGGAGAAAGAAATTCAGTATGACAGAAGCCTGGTCTGCTCAGAAGTATGAATTATCTGCACACATCTGAATGGCTTCCATATCACTGTGAGAATCCACAGTATAACCTCAAGCAATCCATACACTCTGCAATGAGTGCTGCTACCTCAGATTACTCAGATACAACTGGCCGGATCAAGAAGAAGGGCCTTCTCTGTGGTGGCTCCCTCCCTCTGGAGCATCTTTCCTCCAGAAATTTTAATGGCCCCTACTCTGACGCTCTTTTGTAAGGCCCTGAAGAAATGGTTTTGCCAGTGGGCCTGGGGAACCCACAGTGGGATGGATCCCATTAAATGGCTGATATGAGTGTGTGTTGCCGCTGGGGGTGGGTAGGTTATTATTTTATTATTAATTTTTATTATTTTTAATTCACTCTACATTGTTTTTATTTTCTGTAAGCCACCTAGAGTCGCCGTAAGCGGCTATATAATTTTTCCAAAATAAATACTTTTTTTTCAAATAAATACTGTACAGTGACTTAGTTTGCTTGCCTCTGTATGCTGGAGCAGAAAGAAAGTTTAGGCCTAAGCAGCAAAATCTAGGAGTTTTGAAAGGAATCATTTGAGGTTCAGGCCTTAGGAGCAAAGCTAGCTGGGAAAGCTAGAAATTCTTGTTAGTAAAGGTTGCTGCTGGAAGCCTAAGACAGCAGACAAGAGCAACAGTTTACAGGAATTCAGTTGAAGTCCCTTCCGTGGGATCTGAATTTACCTTGAAAAATGCAGATAGTTTGCAAGAGCTGAAGCTGCTTGCAGGAGCAAAACTACAGAGAGCACTTTGAGCACCGTGTGCATAGGTCCCCCTTTCTTAATTGTTTGCCATAAGGACTGAGCGTAAATGCAGGCAGCAACAAAATAACCCAGGACAAGTAGGAAGAAGAACTCATGTAAGCCTGTGAACAGAAAAAACACACCGTTCATTCATTTCTTTGACAATGAATGCCTTGTTTCTTATAAACCTTGTTTTCATGTCTTCTGTCTAATGAAAAACCTGACAATTCCCAGAGCAACTTCCAATTAAAACACATTTGGCTATAGTAACAATGGAGAACAGCAGCCAATTTGAAGTTTAAGAAATCTGAAAAGTCTGGGGAAATAACCAGTTTCATATCTTGCGCTAAAAGATGCAGGGAGCTTTCCAGAAATAAGTTCTGGTACAGAAAAGGCCCTTCGTGATGGGACCTGGAGAGGTTCATTAGGTCTTTAAAGGACCACCACCAGAGGAGATAGAATGCTAATGCTAACAGAGATGAAGATATGTGAGAGGGTTTCCGTATCATGCATGCTGAGGAATTCTGGGAGTTGAAGTTCAAGTTCACACAGCTTAAATTGCGTATAGACTGAGAAATGCTGCAATAGGGATTGGGAATTACATGAAGCTCAGTTTCACTTTTGATTTCAAAATATAATCTGTTTGGTTATGTAACTTTTTCCTGCCTAATCATCCTTCTTTTGACCGACCACTATCTTCAGGATTGTTCTTCAGGCTAAATATGGCAACTACGGCAGCCTTTTGCAAAAGCAGCAGCTAAGAGCGAGGTGTTTTGTCTTACCACTAGATGTCACTGCTGCAATACTTAAAAGTGGTGAGTGCTCTATAAAGTGCTCCCATGTAAAATGCAACTTTAACTTTAACTTACATCAGACAACACTTTGTGAGGTAAATGGAACTAACAAATTATAGGTTCTATAATTCACATTCTTTTCTTTATTCATTAAGTTGCTATGGGAAGACAGTCACATGATGCCAAAAAAAAGACATAAAGTTGCAGACAAGTTTTTTGTTTGTTTTGCAATCAAATATGTATTTCTTTCCGGAACTGAATCCAAAAAGCTACTGAAGATAGCTGTTAAATGTTAGACCCCAAGGGTTAAATGTTTGATCATTCCAGCTTGCACTATTGCTTCTCAATTCATTCAACACAGCTAAAAGAAACATACAGTTATGGCACTGTACCGTACCTGTATTTAAGCAAATATAAGGATAAATATTACATTTATTTGCAAAGCAAAAAAGTCAAACAGATATTTTGGATTATTTGCCTGTTATTTGTACAAGAAAAATGTTAGAGGGAAGAACCTATCTTTATGATCCCTAAAGTCTGGTTAAAGCAATCAACCCATTTTAAATTTATTATTAAATGAATAATCTTTCATGGAGAAATGCTTCTTCTCATAAAATGTATTTCCATTAAATTGGTCACATGTTCATTCTATTTCCCACAAAGCCCCCTCCGTATCAGGAAAAATACCTTACCTGATTCCCCTGCACTAAAGTGATCTAATGGATTCCGTTCTGCATCTGGATTTAGTAGCACCATTTCAAATTGAACATCTTCAGATTCAGAGTCTTCATATGTCTCCGCACAGGTAAACTTGTCGACATAAAATACATACCATGTGTCTGGATAAGGGATCTGGGATACCGTTATATTTTGTTCAGTGCAGTTCATGTTCACTTTAAAAAAATACATTTAAAGTCACTATCTCCAGGAAGCTTTTAGTGGTAAGAAATTTCTAGCACTCAAGAAATTTTTCATGTTTGGTTATGGCTAAGGGGCACATTCATATTGCTGAAAGTACATGTGTCAATATATATGCTAGAATATATATACCAGTAGAATATATTTTTGCAGAGTATGTTTATAATGTAAATGTAAATATACTATATTTAAAGACCATACCAACTCATTACATATCATAGGGCAGGAATCATCCCCAGTTAGTCACTTTTAACCACCTTTAGGCCAAAGAAACTAAATGCACTTAATTATGAAAATCATAATGAATAGTCAATTACAGTAAAATGTTATTTAATTAGAAAAAAATACTTCAATGATTCAGGGGCATGGTAAAGACTTTGCCTGAAGAAAAATCCACCTTGAATCCCTGACTTCTTTATGTCAGGTGAGAAAAAACAACAGATTAAAATGCAGGAGGAGTTAATCTGTGCAAACAATACTGAGCCATGAAGACCAGCTCTAACTCAGCATAAAGCTGCTTGTTAAGTTACAAAATATGATTAAATCTCCATGTGACTTATTCTAAACAGACCAAAAGCCAGTTTATACATTTTGAAAGTAATTTGGGAAGGAAGTACACATAAAATAGCCAAGATATGGCACTTTTAAAAATCTGCCAGTGTCAGTGTATAATTAACTATGGGTACTGGTGGTGCATTACTATTAACATTTTATTTTGATTAGTATATCAATTAAGAATGATCCTGACTATGACCACTTTGAAATAAACTATGTGAGGGTTTACTAATTATAAAATATTCATGGTCCACAAAAATTGTCATTAACTTTTGTAATCTGATTTCCTAATTTTATTTACTTTAATTGAACAAGGAGACTCTTTTCATGCTTTTTTAAAAAAACTAGACATCATTTTCTTATTTTATGCTACCATAATTATAGGTTTAAATATTAACACTTACAATATGCAAAAATAGTCAGTTGCATCATTGAATGGTTTTAAAAAATTGTTTTTAAGTCAGCTATATGGGCAAAATTTTCAATTCACTGAGAAAATTTAGGAACAGGAGCAAATATGAGCATTTTAAAAAAATGTGGCAAAATGGAAGATTATTAGTTGCGCAACTGAGAACAATTGTTTGCTTGGGGTGGGAGTGGCTCACCTGTCAAATCTTCCTGCCCTAAACAAAACGGCAGAAAGGGGCAAAAGACTTTGCCCCTTCTCATGATTTCACAGCAATAGAGGGACAGCCTTCTGCATCCCCCCTCTCCCTCTGGCAGTCTGGAAGTCCAAGGATAGCCTCTGGCCCATCCAAAATTACCTATCTCTGATGCAGCTTTTTGCATTCTAATATTTGTTGTGGTTAAAACTTTAGTGGGAAGAGCTTTGGACTGGCTGCAAAGACAGGAGTCTCCAAATGTTAGACCTCACGTAATAGCACCTGATTAATCTACACTAATCGGCATTATATTATCATATTTTGTGTTTAATCCAAAAGAGAAGAGTAAATATTAACATTTGCTTAGATTGCAAGTGTTAGCAGATTAGAAACTTTTCCCTTCTATGAACTTATCCTAGATGCTGTGTTTTGTCAACAATTAGAATCTCGACTCTGATGAACTTTATTGGGATTTGCAAAACAAGAATGGCCATGCTGGGGATAAGCAGGGTGTAACAATCCTCTATTATCGAAATGAAAAAAAAGGACATTTAGAATCAAATGGAGCGTTCACTTGCGATACAACATGGATTACACAGGTAATCCGTGAAACAAAATAGACTAGAACTGAAGGATGAAAAGTGAAATGTATGTATATGGAAGTTCATATGTAAGGAAGCAGAAGGGTGTGATTGTAGAAGATTTTATAACTAGTATAGCTAGAGGTCAATGTGCCTTAGCTTGCTATTTCCATGCTTTTTGCAAATATGAAAGTACTTTAACGGCCTCTAAAATGCTTTACTAAGGATTAATCTATGATCAGCCAATGAGTATAAGCAGGCTATATATAATGGCTCAATACATTAATGACACCTGTGCACAGACTCACTTATCAGCTGAGCTTTAGCCAGTTTTTCTTTACAGCTGTAATCCTGCTGGCTTTCTTGAAGCTTTAGCCATTCCTGAGCTTGAAAGAGATGAAGCTTTGCTTCTTTTCCAACAGCAGTTGCCACGTTGTTGATTCTGACATACAGAAGAGCACAATCACCTTGATATTTAAAAAGAAGTCAAATTCTGTTATACAGATAGAAACATGAGCAAGAGAGAAACATTCCCTACAAGGCAGTTTAATGCTGATAAGAGATACTATGTTCTATTGCATATCCACCAGTTGCATTTGTTATTTGCATAGCATGATCATTTTTTAAAAGCTCTGTCTATGCTGAAAGGTGTCAAAAATGCAGTGAATTGAATTTTTCCCTCTGCCATATGTTACCATGTGCTTGGGACAGCTTTTCAAAATCAGAGATAACTTTCGTTTCATTTTGAAGAGCCAAGGGATGATCGGAACAAGTGTTTTCCAACGTCTCGAAAAAGACTAAACTCGAGCCAATTGCAATTATGTACCATAAAGCAGAGGACAACAGAACTTGAGGCAGAAAGATCAAACCCATCGCATGTGCTTCCCCCCATATTATACTTAGGAAATACGTATTTCCTTAAAAAAAATAAATTGGAGAAAGGGGCAAACCTGAAAGAGGTTTGTAGGTAATTGTTTATTTTTAATAACTTTGGTTTACAAAAGAAAATTGAACAGCCGAACCTGGAAAACTGTACAAAATGCATGTTCTAATAAAGGACAGTTTTCTGAAATAAAGGACTGTCCTTTATTTATAAAAAGGACATTTGGTCACTGTACCTATATTCCAAGATCTTGTTGCCAACATTTAGCTCCCTCTCTCAAGCCATATTTGGGGCAATTTTGGAATATTTTTCAGTGCTTTCAAGGCAATGGTGGCAGTTTTGAAGGTTGGAAAAGATTTTAATGTTGGAAAGGGGAATGGTTTCCACACCTACTATTCCTATTCTTAAAATACTAAGAAAATGAGGGTTGGAAAATGGAGGGGAGGAGGGGAAATCACCCTTTTCTATTTAACTTCCACCTCACCAATGACCTTAAGCAGGAAAGTTAGGTGGCTAATTTACAAACCTCTCTCCCAATATTTCCTTTAAGAGTCGGATAAATCAAGTTGTATTTGAATTCCTAGTTTCACAGACTTCTCCATGATGTTTTCCTGGCAATAGTACAGAGGTCTGTTGTTACTGTCTTCTTCTGGATGCTTTCAACTCGGGCTATACCTTCCATGCTAAAGTCAACCAGATACTTAAACTGGGTTTAGTGTTTATACAGCTGCAATAGCTTTTGCACTTCAAGATACAATATATATATTTATGACTGGTAATAAAAAGCAGTTATCTATAAAATAATTAGTACTGGTCTAGAAGTTTTGTTTCCCTTCCCTTCCCTTTTTCCTTTCCTCCCTTTTCCCCTTCTAAATTTATGGGCTGCCCATCTTATCAAAGGTAACTCTGGGCGGCTTACAGTCATAAAAATATATCTGCATTAAAACAAATTTAAACCAAAGATTAAGGACATGTGGGGGGGGGGGGCAGAATGGCAGGAGGTGGGATCTATTGTTTACTCGATCAACCACCTCCCCTGTGCTGTTCCCCCACTGTGGCTCCAGGCCTTTAGGCCTTTACGAAAGGATAGGAGGGTTGGGATCAACCTCACATTGGGGCAACAAGATATTTCAGAGGGCAGGAGCAACAGCAGAGAAGGCTTTCTTCCTGGACCCTGCCAGATGGAATAATGGGGCTGATCGGACCCGCAACCTGCCTCTTCTGCCAGCACAAGTGGGATGGATGGGCCAATCCCAGTGAGGTGAGATGGTCCCTAAAGTAACCTGGACCCATGCCATGAAGGGCTTTAAAAGCGATCACCAATACCTTGAATTGCACCCGGAAGCAGAGCAGCAACCAGTGCAGAGCAGCTTGCAGAGCAGTGGTGATACAAGGGGTATTCTTGGGGCACCTAAAACTGCCTGTTCCGCCGCACTCTGCACCAGCTGTAGCCTCCAAATGCTTCTCAGGGATACCCCCATGTAAAGTGCATTACAGCAGTCCAACCATTAGATGACCAGGGACTGGACAACTGAGCACATGGAATCCTGATCCAAGAAAGGCTGCAACTGGCGCACAACACAAACTTGTGCCAAGGTTTTCCTAGCTGCGACAGCCACCTGCTCCTCAAGCAGGAGTTGCGAGTCCAGGGGAACCCCCAAGCTGCAGACTGGATCTTTCTGGGGCAGTGCTACCCCATCCAGAATAAAAGATGACAGAATCCCAGAGCCCTACCCAAAGCCATTCGGTCTTGCCAGGGCTCAGTTGAAGCCTGTTGTCCCCCATCCAGGTCCCCACTGCCTTCAGGCACCACGAGAGGGTTGGCACAACATCAGTTGGGTCACCAAGAGAGATACAGGGTTGGGTGTCATTGGCATACAGTAGATATATCAACCAGTGGTGACAGATGATCTTGCCTACCTAGCAGTTTCATATAGATATTGGAAAGGAATGGAGAAAAAAATTGAGCCTTGGGGCACACCACAAAATAGCAGTGAGATTTGGATCTTTCACTCCCTTTCAATAGTGATTGGGCTAACCATGCAGAAAGGAGTTGAACCAGCACAGCCCCAGTCCCTGCAGCCGGCCCAAAAGGGATATCATGGTCGATGGTATTGAAAGCTGCCAAGAGGTCAAAGAGAGCAAGGATGGCTGCATTACCTCATCCTGCTCTCGCCAGAGATCATCAACAAGCACGACCACTTTGATGGGACTCTGTTAGTACTTTCTATAAACATGAACAACTAGCTTTCCAGCTTTCCTTTTCTGAGATGTCAGTCAGGGTTAATGGCCTTCCTGCTCTCGATTATCTGCCTGGGAAAAATATTTAGTGAGCAAGTGGATCGATGAAATCACAGCAGGAATGTCTGCAAGTATAGAACCAAAGTTAACAACTCTCACCTCCAGGATTTCTCCTTAAGGAAAAATGATCAGGAAAATATTGACAAATGTCCCCCACTAATTTTACTTTATACTTACTTTACAAGCCAAACAATTTGTCACCCCTCAAAAAAATGTTTATCAATCTTTGGTTACTAGAAAAGGCACAATTAGATCTTTTGCTTAATGTTGCTGCTCATGTTTGTCAGACTGGCCATAAACTATACCTCTAAATAGATACGATCCTTGGCTTCATTTCTTTAGAAAGGTATAGTTTTATTAGAAGTCAAGTGTATTGCATAGCCGGGATTGAGAATTGTGTGCCAAAATCCCGGGGGTTCTACTCTCCCCCCTGCCGCAACTGACCCTCACTGCCAACCCCATTATAATCGATCAAGTCCATGCAAGATATTTTCATGATGGTCAGTCCAAGTGCAGCTTGGTATGTGACTCGCTCCTCTTTCCAGCTTGGTGACTTTGGGGCAGCATCTCGAGGAGGTACAGTCTCTACTTTTGATTTCCCAAACATTCCCCCTCCCCAGAATTCATATCAGTCTGTTACCGCCTAACAGAGAAGCACAGCAAGCACACGGTGACAGCTGACAGTTTTACTTTATACTGGGTGCCAACAAGCCTTTCTTCCTCTGGAGCTTCACTAGATGCCCCCATCAGGACAGAAGAGGATGGAAGGTTTGGTCCGTATTCTGTCATACTGCTGACCTGCTCAGAACTGCTTGCTGCTTCTGGCTTCCAGACCAGTGCTTGTTAAGTGTTTCTTCTCTACTTGGAAGTGTTTAACTTTCTTATCTTGCCACTATAATAACCCAACGAGCAGAAGTACCAGGCTGGCCCAACAGTGTGCAGGAGAATCAAAAACTGCCCTGCAAACTGATGGCTGGGTGCCCCTGAGATATTTATATTCAAGTGAACTGCATTATTCCAGCACTTAGGGGCAAAAAACCTTGTGTGAGTAACTTCCAAAACAATCAGTTCATGGAAGTTGTAGTAGCAGGCAAGGCCTGAGGATTTGGCATTCCTTCTTGAAAAGGAACTCATACAGTGAACTGAATTCATAAAGCGCTCACAACTGAATGACGTAGTGGTCAACCATCTGGTAGAAAATACTGAGCATTATACACATGGAAGACTGGAGCAGAAGTTACGAGACGCAGAAAGATCACATTCCCTGTGACCGCAATGGCACTCACAGATGACTTTATATATATACTCAAAAGCTCACAATCTTTCAAAACTAACCCTAACCCTAGACTAAGAAAGTGGCTGCTGTATTACATCAACCTACCAATTACCGTGCTTCTCTTCCAGAACTAAAATGTTTATGAAGATACCACAGAAAAAGTATAATTCACCAAAAATATTTATTCGCCCCGGCAAGAACACATTTTCCAGTTCTGCTAAATTCCTGGTCAAAGCTTGGTAACTAAAGCAGGGCAAATAAAATGGAACCTAAAGCAGTTTGATCAGCTAATAGGTGTTTTAGAGGCTCCAAATGAAGAAGCAACACAGCAACCAGCTGCACCCTGGGGGAAAAGGCTGATCCCAAAGGAAACCAAGCAGAGTGAGATCAGGGCAGAACTGAGACAGACTACCAGGACGGACATCCCCAGTGTATAAGTACAGGTAGTCCTCGACTTACGACCACGATTGAGCCCAGAATTTAGGTTGCTAAGTGAGAAATTTGTTGAGTGTTGTCCCATTTCACAGCTTTACTTGTCACATTTGTTAAGCGAATCACTGCAGTTGTTAAATTAGCAACCAGATTGTTAAGTGAATCTGGCTTCCCCATTGAATCAGAAGGTTGGAAAAGATGGGTCACATGACCCCGGGACACTGCAACCATCATAAATATGAAGCAGTTGTCAAGCCACCGAATATAAATCATGTGACCATGGGGAATTCTGCAATGGTCATTAAATGTGAAAAACAGTCATAAGTTACTTTGTTTTCAATGCTGCTGTTAACTTCGAAAGGTCACTAAACAAACTGTTGTAAGGACTACCTGTCAACTCTTTTCAGGAAGGCAATAAAGACCCACTTCCACACAGCCACCAAGGAAACCATAGTTCAACTCAGAGGAAACTTTTCTTTTGCCATCATGAGGATGCACAGTAGCCCTTAGTGGCCCAGGGGAACAATATTTGTAGCTCAGGATTGAAATGATGGGTCCTTGGTGCTCTCTGAGCTTGCTTGTTTTCTTGAAGACGTTTCACTAACCTAACTAGGTAACATCATCAGTGCTAGCAAAGAGTGCTATTTGCTGCCAGTTTATATTTTGGTGTCTTGCCTGTCTGGGTGGGTGGGGGCGGTTTTAAGGATTATTTGGTTGGGCTGTTTACTGATGGCTCTTTGGTCATTTCTTGATTGGGGTATTGTTTACAGATAGTCCTCGCCTTACAACAGTTCATTTAGTGACCGTTCAACGGCACCGAAAAAAGCAACTCATGACCATTTTTCACACTAACGACCATTGCAGCATCCCCACAGTCACAGGATCCCAAGTCGGATGCTCGACAACCGACTCACGCTTATGACGGTTGCAAAGCCCCGGCGTCACGTGAAGCCCCTTTTGCGACCTCCTCCCACGCAACGTCAAGCAGGGAAGCAGATTCACTTAACCGCCCGGTTACTGCCTTAGCAACTGCAATGATTCGCCTATCAAACGCAGCAGCGAGAAAAGTTGTAAGACTCACTGAAACCAATTTCTCACTCAGCGCAATAAATGTTGGGAGGCCCGTTGTGGTCGTAAGTTGAGGACTACCCGTACTTGATGGTTGGTCCGAGATGTGGCAGGGACGAAAAGCTCCAAAATTTTGACCGTCCCCTCCTCTTCCTCCTGCAAAGACATGCGTCGTCCTCGGGAGAGATGCAGAAAAAAGTGCCCATTTCGCCCCGTGCCGTCGGAGTCCGGCTTCGCGCCACGACAGCGCTCGGGCTCCCGGGGAAGAAGCGGCTCTTTTCCCCGAGAATGTGTGTGTGTGTGTGTGTTATTTCCACGAAGAACACGCGTGGGGCGGCAGGTGGGCCAGCCGCACAAGCCAGCCTGTCCCCGCTCACCCCGCAAACCCACTCCGCTTTTCCTTCGCTCTTACCTCGGAACTGGAACCGAGCCACCACCTGGCCGGCCCGAGCGCGGGCCGCGGCGCTAGAGAAGCCGCCATGGACGGTCTTGGCTTGCGCCCCGCGCATCCAGGCGCAACCGCCGCTCCAGAGCGCGACCGAGACGAAGCACAGGAACCGCTCCATGGCTTCTCCGGCAGCCCCGCCGTCACCTCACCCCCATCCCGACCACGTCTGCACTCGCCCCTGAGGCGAACGGAAACCAGGCGGAACCAGGAAAGGAGAGGCAGCCAATGGGAAAAGGGGTTTCACCGGGAGGTGGCCAATGAGAGGGCAGGGGAAGGGAGGGGCCGTTGGCGCGCGCCAGCCTCTCACAAAGGAGGACTTCCAACTGGCATTCGGGAGACGGTTGCTAGGAGAGGAACGCTCACCCGCCACGTCGGATGGGATTGGTGGAGGGGGGGAGGGGGAGGGGAGG
>JANHFL010006087.1:48044-60132 GCA_032468155.1 Oxyrhabdium leporinum
CACACATATACATATGTGTGTATGTGATTGTGTGTGTGTGTGTATAATATAATATTATATATTATAATAAAAAACACGCTTAATGTTCTTACAGAAAAAAAGAAAACTAAATATACATCTCGGAAACCGCTTCTGGATTTTGTGCTTGAGGTGGGGGGCAAAAATGAAACTTTGGTTTTGGGTTTTATCGATTAGATAGGTTTGCTGTTACAGAAAGGGCTAGTTTATACTATTATGTAAAAATAAAAAGTTTTGAGGTTTGATGTTATTATACGGGACTTGGAAGTCAAGAGATTTTTTTCCCCCTCTAATTTTCCTACACTTTTCCCTTCCCTTTCCCTCCCCTATTTTTGCTACTATTTTCTTTTGTAGTTTTGTATTTTATATTATGAACTAATAAAAAAAGAAAAATAAATAAATTCTAAACTAATAAAGAAGAAAAAATTAAATATACATGTGCAATATTTATATACAAAACCGCTGTGTAACCAAAGCTAGAATTGCTTTCCCATCCCCCCCTTTAAGGAACAAGAAGGATAGTGTCTGCTTTTGAATTCCTAAAATTGCTACATAGTAAGTTGCTTGTCAGTTCTGTCTTCAACTGTGTGCAAGTAAAAAGAAGCTTAATTATTCAGTTCAGGCTAGAACTTCAGCCTGAGTTCTCCCTTTTTTTGCTCATCTATTTTTGGCCTATAAAAATAAAGCCAGTGAGTCACCTCTTTTTTTCAAGATTTCTTTTTATCTGCTGTAACCAGATGTTTTTTTTTAATTGTTTTTCTATTTGATTCACTAATGTTAAAATTATGCATTTAAAACCCTGAAAAGAAGTTTGCTTGGTGAGGGCTGATTCTGTGCTTTCAAGTCTGTGTGTATTCTGTTGGGTTTTTTTAAACTATTTTCTATACTGCACATTTCCTCACAGTACTTGTAATTTTCTTTTGCTTTAAACCCTTCATTACAATACACTTCTGAAGCCCCATATTTGAGACTGAAAAATATTTGAAATCTCTAATAAATTATGACCTTGCATATTTAAAGTTTTGCTGTTTATTTCCCACAAAATTAGCTTTTAAAATACAGGGTTTAAAGAACATCAAAATAAATTGTACCATTACAGGTGGTCCTCGAGTTACAACAGTTCACTTAGTGACCATTCACAATTACAATGACATTGAAAAAAGTGACTTACGACCATTTTTCACACTTATGACCATTGCGGCATCTTCACGGTCATGTGATTTACATTCAGATGCTTGACAATGACTCATGATGTTGCAGTGTTCTGGGGTCATATGATCACCTTTTGCAACCTTCTGACAAAGAAAGTCAATGGAGAAGCCAGATTCACTTAACTGTGTTACTAATTTAACAGCTATAGAGATTCATTTAACAAATGTGGCAAGAAAAATTGTAAACTGGGGCAAAACTCGCTTAACAAATTTCTCACTTAGCAACAGAAATTTTGGGCTCAATTGTCATAATTTGAGGACTACTTGTACTGCAGTGTCCTATGAGTATTTTTCAAAGTGCTAAAAAAAGTCTCATTCATTGTGGTGTATTTCTTAGTTTTTATTTAGAGGTAATTAAACATCTTAGTTTAGGCTTAAGGGAGAGAAGCAGAAAAAGATTTACAACTCCTGATCTTACTGCCAGAGCAAAAAAAACAAAAAATGAAAGTTGTTGCTATCCATAAACAAGATTTAGAAAAAAAACCTGAAGTCTGATATGGGTTCTGCACATTCACCATCTGTGTTTTTTTCTTCCACAATTGACAGTGCTTCCCATGTGATAGTTTCCCTCGTGGAAAAGTATCCTAACTATATGATCATTAATCTGGATAAGGTAAGACTGTTGGTTTAAATTAAATGAATCATTTTTAAGCACTACCTTAAAAACAGCTGTAGTGTCAGGCTGACAACACGGAGGCGAGAAATCTAAGCCTCTAAGGCAGGGATTGGCAACTACAAAGGTCCTAACCGGAAGCCCCCCGTTCAGTTCTGGAGCCGACCGGAAGTCCAGTTCCCTCACCATAGTGTCTCCTCCTAGCGCGGCGTTCTTTTTCCTCTGCTGACCGGAAGTCCGGTTCCCCCACCGTAGAGTCTCCTCCTGGCGCGGTGTCCTTTTTCCTCTACCTGTCCTAACTGAAAGCCCTATCAATTATGGAGCTGACGGGCGACAGGGAGCCGTAGCAGAGGGATGAAAGAGCCACATGCGGCTCCAGAGCTGCGGGTTGCCGACCCCTGCTCTAAGGTTATATAAGCTGTTCTAAAGGTTTGTGTGCTAATAGTGATTCAAGTGGATGAATTTAAATACCGATATATCTTTATAACTGAGCATTCCTGTGAATTCTGCATCATATATGCAAATAAAAACAAATTCTGCTTCTGAATAAAAAAATTTATGCAGTTTCTTAAACCTGAGAAGGCTGCTAAAACTCATAGCAAACCTGTTCATTTTTCCTGATCCAATTTTCCTGAGCACAATGGATGCTAATGAATGAACAACAGATGTAATGTAACATATAAGCTGTACAGTTCAATTGAAAAACAAACTGAAAACGTTTAAGGGAAAACAATTAAAAAGATACCAGATACAATAACATGGTTACATGAGTGTGCAGTTTAAACTAATACTTTTCAAAACTTTGATCGTATTGGTTGAAGCCATTATTTTATTGATTTGGAAGTATGTTTTAATTCATTGAGTTGAAAGATGAAATCTCTCTTCATCTTCACCATTTTAGTAGAAGCTTGAGGATTGTGTGTCAGCGTTGACTGATATTTGGAATTGTTCATATTTTGCAAAATGTAGCCAGGGTTAGATGCTTTTCTTTGTAAGAAAAGGCTTCCGTTTTGCCATCCTAACCCATAGACCAGACATATGAAGAACATTGGAGATTGTCAGATGTAGTACACAACCAGTACTTGCTAGAAATTCCTGCAGCTCCTTTAATGTTGCTGTAGGCCTGCCGGCAGCCCCTTGGACTAGTTTTGTTCTTGTTTTTTCATCAAGTAGGGAGGGATATCCAGTTCTTGATAATGTCACTGTTGTGCCATATTTTCTCCACTTCAATCAGAATAGAGCTGGAAGGGACCTTAGAGGTCTTCTAGTCCAGCCCCCTGTTCAAGCAGGAGACCCTATACCATTTCAGATGGATGTTTGTCTAGTCTTTCTTTAAAAAATTCCAATGATGAAGCTTAAAAACCTCCAGTGATGAACTTGTTGACTGTCTTCATTGTGTTCTATAGTATGCATGTACAATGCTTTGGGAATTTTTTTGTACTCTTCTCCTGACTGATGCTTTCCAATAATGAGACACCTTTGATACTTTGTAAGCTTTTTGCAGACCATGGCTTTTGCTGTAAGAGGCAACTTGAATAGATGTCAGAAAAATCCTACTTGCACACTTGAAGTTTATATGGGCTTGATCAAAGTTATTTTAATTGAGGGCAGGTGTACACTTACTACTATTTACTATCAGTTTGAATATGATTGGTTAATTCTGAACACAGCCACACCCCCTGTTATAAGAGGATGTGTACACTATGCAGCTACTTAATTGTTCTTTTAAAAATTATTTCTCCTCTTCCCCCCCCCCCATTTCAGTTTGTTATGCAATTTAATTGTACAACTTCTATGTAACATTACAGATGGAAAAAATTCTGAAGTGATTTATTTTTATTGCATCTCAAAAACCTGGAATTTTAACAAGACTGTGTAGACTTTTTATATTCACTATATACTTTTACTCAGCAATTGTGACAATTGTGGCAGTGGGATATCAGCATTCTTACTTGTGAAACCACAAAGCTTTAAAAAAAGTTAGAATTCTCAGACCAAAGCATTTAGTCCAAAAAGTCTTGCATTTAGCAACTTCTTATGTAAAAGACTTATTTTCTCACTTTCTCTCCTTTTCTGTTTTTGTTAAGCTGGACTACTGTGCAAGCTTAACAAATCTTAAAACAGTTTCTGAGAAAGAGAACTACAGATTTGTTCAGGTAAACTAAACTTTTTGCTTTCAATGGGTTCTAAAATCAAAAGACTATGGCTTCAGTTCTCGCAAGTTTCTAGCATGTTAGGTGGCATGCCAAGACAAAGTTGACTCAAATTAGACTCCAAGAGTGATCATCAGTGGTTCCTGATTATAGTGAAACAAGGTCTCAGGTAGGCTGCTATATTCCCAGGCACCATCTTCAGAAGATTTATTAATCACTTGAGTGAAAAGATGGAGAGATTGATTAATAAATTTGCAGATAACCAAGAATTGGATGAGAAAGTTAATGTATTTGGACAGATATACAATGTAATTCTAAATGATTTGAGTAAATTTGAGAGTTGGATTAAAAATAAAATGAAAGTGAATGGGTAAAGACAAAATGCTTTGCGTAGAATGCAAGTCAAATATACAAATATAGGATGAGGGATACTGGTTTGGTAATAGCACTTGGGGAATAGTAGTGGATTGCAAGCTAAATTTGAGTCAGCAACATGATGTTGTAGCTAATATGGCAAACACAAATTCAGGTTGCTTTTACCAGAAGTATAATTTCCAATTCATGGAAGATAATAGTTCAGTTTTATTCTGCTATGGTGAGACTGCGCTTTGAGTACAGTGGCTAGTTCTGGACATTGTATTTTAAGTATTCCCAAAATTTGGAAACATTTCAGAGAATTATTGATGATTATAATCAATGATATGGAAATCAAGTCCTCTGATTAAAGTTCTGATTATATTTAGTTTTGATAGAAGTTTGGGGAGAGAAGAGAGAAACAGAACAGTACTAATCCTAATTTAGATTCCTGTACTAAGCAAGTTGGAATTGGTGTAAAATCTCCCCTTCCAGCTCTCTTGATTCTACTGTGCAATTGTTATAAGATGAAAACTGAGATGAAAGCCTGCAATTTTCCATAAGATTATATACCAATTATATATCAAATGCTTACCACTGGAAAAAAAAATAACTTGCTGTTCCATGCTGATTTTATATTTTCCTTTTTCTTTATTAGGGAGACATCTGTGAACCCAATTTCATAAAAGAATTATTTGAGACTGAGAAAATTGATATAGTGTTACATTTTGCTGCTCAAACGCATGTAGGTGAGCATGGCCTATCCCTGTAATTGTCACCATCTTGCAGGATTGATAAAGCGTTCTTCAATAGCTTCCAGGTTTTGTGGAAGAGACAGAGCTAATGCTTCATGTAATAAGCTGCGGATTATGATGTGGCTTGTGGTGGAGACTTAAATGTTGGAGTTTGCCAGTGGTTGAATCCGGTTGAATGTAGATTATATAGATTAAGTAGCGCAATTGATAGACAATCTGCTTTGGTCATTAAAATTTTTATTTGGCATAGACTTAAATCTAAGTGCAGCACAGCCTTTTGTTCGTGCAATTTAGTTGTGTTGCTGCTCCGTTTACTGGAATATTTAAAAAATATTACTTTTTAAAATAGGGCCATCGATTCTTATAGTTATGGAAAGCAAACTAAATATGTACCGATTCATAAAAGGAAAACGTTGAAAGGACCATGGCTGCATCTGGCTCAGACATTGCACTTTTTAAGATTAATATGCTTAATTCTGCATTAGATTCTGCCCTGCAATAATATTTTTACATTTTCCCTGTTTGTCTGCTATTAAGTCTGACAATCGATTTTAGAATATCTAGCCAAGCTAAAATGCTATGTGTTTATGTAAAAGATTTATTTCTGGCTTTTTAATTTTTAAAAAACCAAGACAATCTCTCCTGAACATAAGCATAAAACATTATTTAAAATGTAATAATGCTATTATGCATAAGCTCCACTTATCTAGACTTCCAATGTTGTCTTATTATATGTGTCTGAGGCATGATCTAGGATTTCTTTGCCCAAAGTTGGGAGGCTTATCAACCTCTCTCTGTTCACAAAGAGTAATGCTCTCAGCTGTTTGCTTTATGCTTCTGTGGGCTGTCAGGTTGCAGCCTTAACATTTTTAGAAGCATTTTGTTATGTGATGTTTGGGGAATAAAGTACACATTTTTCTTATCAGAGCATTCTGTTAAGGATTGTGATTGTTTTCAGTTGTCAAAGTGACACCTTCTTTATTCTTTTTGACTGAAAATGTAGATCTTTCATTTTGGCACAAACTTGAGTTCAACTATGTTAATGTTTATGGAACATACATTCTGCTTCGGGCTGCTCATAAGGCTAATGTGGAAAAATTTGTATATGTCAGCACTGATGAAGTTTATGGAGGAGGTTATGATAAGGTGAGCTATTATAGGTTGAAATCTCTTGCCTTTTTTCTGTGTGGTTCTTGATTTTACAGCTGCCAACTCTTATAAACAAATTATATCAATATTTTAAATCCTTATATGGTTTTCTAGTAAAAAAGGCATTGAAGATGCCCATTTGTGTGTATACTTACAGAACGTTTCCTGATTGTAATACCGTGTACAAGTAAGCAGAACATTATGAGTACAGGCAGTCCTGAGGTTCCGACAATAGTTGGGACCAGAATTTCCATCGCTGTTGTGATGATGTGACCGTGTCAGTTAGCAACAGCAGGTCCGGCCATTGTTGAGTGTGGGTCATTAGGCAAGGATTTCACATGATTGTGACTTCCTGCTGGCATTTCCATTGACTTTGCTTGTGAGAAGCTGGCAGGGAACATCAGAAATCTCAGTCCTGTAACTGTGGCTCAGTATGTTGATCAGAACTCACAGGACTGGTCATAAGTACCATTTTTTCACCACTGTAACTTTGAATGGTTGCTGAATGAATGGTCATAACCTGAGGACTACCTGTATATATTTTGCAACTGGATACTTAACACTTGTTGCCGGTATTGGGGTTACTTGTACTAGTTAACTGGAACCATGTGTAACTCACTGCTATCTGTGTTAACATTTACTTTGTGTAAACTTTTGCTGCAGGAATTTGATGAATCTTCACCCAAACAACCCACAAATCCTTATGCGACATCTAAGGCAACGGCTGAATGCTTTGTCCAATCTTACTGGGAAAGATATCGGGTGAGTGTAAATGACATTGGGGGTTATAAAAGCTTCTATCAATTATCTGTTTGTGTCCAAAGGGATGTGAATGCATAACAGAAGCTAGTGATTTGTGCCATAGAGCTGAGGAGGTGGAGGTTGGGACCCACCTCAACTTTACCCATATACCAGGGTGAGATTGTGGCTTTTGTTTAGCATGGAGAAAGAGCTGAGTATTTTTAAACTGAATGAAATGTTTTTTTAAGTTTATACTATAGTTTTCTACTATTATTTGCCTCCCAGTGGGGAGAAAACACGCCACTAATTTTTAACAACTTGTTTGGAAGCAGATTTAGAAGTTAGGTGTAGCTAAGGGGCCCTAGATTGCTTGCCTGTTTTTAAAAACCAGCTTGTTCCTTGGACATCCATCTTTAATGTTAGATGCAGTGGATCAAGTTAGATCTTTCTGCTAAATGTGCCATTTTAATATTAGCCTTTCTGCCTTAGCAATGTATGTCTTCTTGTTGTTCTGTCGGCAAAAAATAATGGGTGAAGTCAGGCATTACCTGAGTGCACTTGGACATCAGTCCTTGACATCAGTGCTAAATTTGGGTGATGAAATATCCGCAAGACAACAACTGAGCTCAGAGAGTGTCAAGGACCCCTCATTTCAACCCTAAGCCACAAATATAGTATCAGACCTGCCACAAACATATACAAACAGTAGAAATGATCATTGGCTCCATTTGTTGAGTAAGGTATATTTTATTAGAAGTGAAGTGCATTGCATTGCAGTAGTGCATAGCCAGAACTGAGATTCGTGTGCCAAAATCCTTAAGTTCAGCTTCTCCCTTCCTTAAGCGTGTTGCATCACCGATTCCCCATGACCAATCAGGCTCAAACAAATTGTTTTCAGAACGGTCACTTCAAGTGTAGGTTCATATGCAGCTGCATTCTTCTCCCAGCCGGGTGACCTTGAAGCAGCATCTCGGGGTAATACGGCAGTTACTACTTTCACTTTCCTCCAAGCACCCACCCTCCCCAGAGTCCATGGCAGATTGTCACCGTATGGTAGCGACACACAAGCAAGCATTGAGGTGGCAGCTAACATATTCTCTTTTATTGATATCAGTCCTTAGCAGTAAAATCTGAGGAAGCAAAAAAACCTATAAGGGGATTGTTGCTGTTCTGGCAATAGTAATTATGCCATCAGGAATGGGTTTAACTGGATATCATTCATGTTAGGTCATTAATAGCAGTTTTGACTGGGTTCATTTTAATACAGTTGTCATGTGTACGTTAAAGTTTCCAGTGGTTATCACACGGAGCAGCAACGTTTATGGACCCCATCAGTTTCCAGAAAAAGTAAGTTAAATCAAGGTCTTTTTACTTTTTAGTTTCTTAAGCTTTTATAGTTTACCATGGAAATATCCCATGTTCTCTGAAAAAGTGACAAACTCTGTTTTTAGGATATTCATGATATGGCCAAGTTATAATAAATAGACTTGATCAGGTCAATTTTCTCATACACTCAGGGCATTTTTTAATATCTGCAAAATGTACTAAAAGCTGGACCTGAATCTGTTATCAGACCCCATAATTATCCAAAGGCTTGAAGCATGTGCTTAGAATAGAATATTTGCCATTTTATGTCCAAACTGAAGTTTTGAGATTCCTGATGCATAGAGGTTGAAATATTTACAGAGCCAGCTGGGTCTCCAATTACTACAATTTTTAACTTCTAATTATTTTGGGGTGGGATGTGACCAAACTTGCCTGCTGGCCATTCTTGGACTAGAAAGTGATGATATTGGACTTTTGTGAATCTCTCTCTGTCACCGATAATTGCTTACAGGAGAATTTGTCTTTGTGTTATCTCCAATAGCCAATTAAATAATAATTTTGTGTCTAGCCTATATTTTTGGGTTTTAATTTACAGAATGAGAGCATGAATGTTGCAACCTAGGTTAAGTTTCTAGTATGTGAAAATGGGCTTTGCTACTTTTAGAATTTCAGATAGATAAGGAGCGCTCTGTTATGATTTAATGCTGCACATGCAGCCCCTTTATTCTCTCCAGCAGCACCACTATGCAGATGTGTGCCTGTTACTTGCCACCACTTTCCCTTTAATCATCTGCCTTAAGAGTTGAAACAAGGCTTGAGGTTCTTCTCATTCTGCCTCATGCACACAAAACACTTCTTGATACCAGGTGCATAACTCAGTGCAATTTTTTGGTGAAGGCAGGGATTTTTATGTTTAGTGTCAGGCTTGCCCCAGCTAGGAAAGAAAGACCCTCGGCTCCACTTATCCATGAAGTGATAAGTTATTTTACTAAGGAGTAGTGGCTAGATCTAAGGTTCCTGCACAACAGGTTACAGATTTTCCCTTTCTCCCCAGCCCTCCTCTCTTGACCGGTTCGCCTTCATCTGATGGTGTACCTTATAGGTATTTTGGGAACCACTGGCATGTTTGGTGCCACTTGGTGCAATTTACATCGTTTCCCAGGCTCCAGGACCTTGAAGTTTAGAACAAGCTGGTTCTGATTCCTCTGGTTTCCATCAAATCTGACCCACACACACATACACACACACGCGTGCGCGCACACACACACACTCTTTTAGGTCATCTTTACCCTCTACATGCCAATTGCCTACTTTCTCTTTGCCCCTTCCCCCATCGATTAATGGTAGGATGCCAGCGAGGTGCCAAGCTGAACATGGCAGATCTGACAGCCAGCATTAATGAGAACTTACTTGCAGCAATGAAGCTGCATCATTTTCAGTTGTAAAGTAGTATGAATTTTAATAATTATTCATTTTGTCTTTTATATTTCCTAGGTTATTCCTAAATTCATTTCTCTCCTACAGCAGAATAGAAAATGGTATGTATTAGTATGCATGTAAGTGCTCATTTAAAAATAACTGTGTAAGAAAATAAGCCATGTCACGCCCTGAAAATTGAACATATAGCTTAAAATCAGATATTAATGCCTATAAAATTAGTTCCTTTCTCATTGCCAAAAAAGTTTGTAATATTAAAAAAAGGGAACAGAGCTTTGGAGTTTGGTCTGTATTTAATTTTCATTTTAATACATATAATTATGTTTCCATATATGCAATTCTTCATTTAAATATACATTGGGGAATTATTGAGACTGTTAAATATACAATATAAGCAAATGTGGGGGGGGACGACGACTCAAAGCCTGGATCTATTTTGGTGTGTGTATTGCTTTTGATCAAATGAGAAACTATATTTGGGTGTTTAATATCTTTCTACCAGCAGAGGTCATAGAATTTATGCTAGATCATGTTTATTACTTTGTGCTTTTCACTAATCTAAAACTTGGTTGAGGGAGCTGTATGCTTCTGTGTATTAATCTTTCTCCCTCCCACAGTCCCCAGCAATCTGCAGTTTAGGAATGTTATGTTTTATGTGTCATTTGGAATTTTACTGTTAATAAAAATTGTAGATTATTACTTGCTTTGCACTTGACCTTTTTGCATACTTTACCCAGCAAAGACTATCAATTAGAATAATAAAATTAAAGATTTAGAGTTTTCTTCTGTCTTTTAGTGAGTGTTACTCCTTGAAAACTTGACCATTCTGCTATTAGCAAGGGCCTTGCTTTTAATAATCTATATTAAAAATTATCTACTCTTGTGTTTTCCTTTAGTTGCATTCATGGCTCAGGACTTCAGAAAAGAAATTTTCTTTATGCTAGTGATGTAGCAGAAGCATTCCTTACCGTTCTGAAGAAAGGGCAGCCAGGTGAAATCTACAACATTGGGACCAGTTTTGCGGTATCTATTACCCAGCTTGCAAAGGAATTAATTCATCTTGTGAGTAATAACTAAATTTGAAAATAGGTGAACTAAACAACAGCAGTAAAACGGGCCAGAGGTGACTTGAGCATTTCACTAGGGCAGATCTTGGTTTTATTTAAATGTTTGACATTGTAAATCTCTTTTTGCTTCAGTTTTTTTTTAATGTTTGAAATGTAATTTTAAAAAAGTCATGTGACAAACCACAAGACTAAATCAATATTGTGACATCTTACACTGGGAATATAAGAGAAACTACCTCTGGTAGGTATTTGTCATTCACGCTCCTTCCTGTAGATGTAGATCTTTACTCAAATAATAATAATAATAATAATAAACCTGAAATTCTCTCCTCTGGGAGAAGATGCCTTGACTGTTATAAAGGCTGGTCCACTGAAATTACGCAATGGACAGAGGGGAAAGGAAGTCTTGCAGGAATGAAGCTAAAATTTTCAGGATTTTAGCTCCACAGCGTTAACATTTTTATTGTGATAAGATAAAATAAGATACAAATTGTAAAAGAAAACAATGGGGAGGAAGGGGAGGGGGGGGAAAGTGAGGAAGGATTAAGAGAAATGAAAATAAGCATTGAGTTCCGACTATCTCTGTTGTAGTAAAATAAGGCATTAACATCAAATCACAACTTTTTGTTTTTTCATAATAACATAAACTAGCCATTTCTATAAAGATCTATCAGTCTAATTGGTAAAACTGAAAATCAAAGTTTCATTCTTTTCTGCTTCAAGCACAAAGTTCAGAAGCGGTCTCCTTGTGGAAACAAAACCATTTATATTCTAGGACTTTAACTCCAAACTTGTGTGGTCCAACAAAGAATTCTCCAGGGCCTTCCCCAGCGCCCTCAAGCCACCCCGTGCTCCTTACCTAGGACTCCAATTTGTCCAGGGTGGTATAAGGTCTCCTGCTTTGGATGGGGTTGGACTAGAAGACCTCCAAAGTCGCTTCCGGTCTTATGATTCTATGTGGGCATCTTGCTTAAGGACAGTTTTACTCATCGACCCAGATTCTGGTCCCAATTTTTGTTGTACATCCAGGGCTACCTCTAGTCATCTCTTTTCTACTGGTTGCAACTTTTGAGGTCAAGTTGCCATTGTGAGACTGCCCACAACATAGTTCCACAATAAAAAAATGGGATCGTATCTACCCGTTCATGTCTTCCCATTAGATACTCTTTTTTTTGCATCTGTAATTCTATAATTTATTTATTTATTTTTACATTTATATACCGCCCCATTCCGAAGACTCGGGGCGGTTTACAGCTTATAAGCA
>JANHFL010006089.1:0-17635 GCA_032468155.1 Oxyrhabdium leporinum
GAAAAAGTCTGCATCTTTCAAGACCACCATGATTTTTATGCAGGACAATGCTCCATCGCATGCATCAAAATATTCCATTGTGTGGCTAGCCAGTAAAGGCCTTAAAGATGAAAAAATAATGACATGCCCCCCTTCCTCACCTGACCTAAACCCTATTGAGAACTTGTGTGCCCTTCTTAAATGGGAGATTTACGGTGAAAGAAAACAGTACACCTGTCTGAACAATGTCTGGGAGACTGGTTGCTGCTGCACAAAAAGTTGATTGTCAACAGATCAAGACACTGACAGACTCCATGAATGGAAGGCTTATGACTATTATTGAAAAGAAGTGTGGCTATATTGGTCAATGATTTTTTTTGAACTGTCGGAAATGTTTATTTGTAAATTTTGAGTTGCTTATTATTCTCACTTTAACAGATGAAAATAAATGAGATGGGAAAATTTTCATTTTTTATTTAGTTGCATAATAATTCTGCACACTAGTAGTTGCCCAATAATTGTGCACACATATTCTCCTAAGCAAGCCATAGCCTCACTTTTACTTTTTTAAATATTCAGGTTTGAGGTTTATTAAATTTTGGATTGACCAAGAGCACTGTAGTTGTTCAATAATAAAATACAGCTTGCCTAATAATTGGGCACATAGTGTAGATAGAATTAAAATACATTACATCTATACAGTTTGTGATTATATTATTCAAAGTTCTGCTTTCAGTAGAATGATGCTACTGAAAAAATCCATATATATGTTGTAAACATTTCTTTTTATGATTGATGGCACTTCGGCTTTCAGGCTTTGTGATAAACTTTTAAGCATGTGCAAAATTAGTATGAATAGCAGAGCATGACCAACTAATTTATAAGTCTACATTTTGTTGCAATAGGACAAATACATCCTCTTTTTCCTGCTGCTATTGTTTTTGCAAAATTTAGTAGTTAGTTAACTGCCGTATTAATTCTGGATACAACAATTGCTTCTAGTATGATAAATTGTTGGTTTTGTTGTACAGCTGGTTCTTAAGCAAGATCCATCCAAATTAGAATATTCAGGTAGTTCTCAACTTACGATCACAATTGAGACTAAAATTTATGTTAAGGCAGTCATTAAGTGAGTCATATCCAATTTTATGAACTTGTTTGCCATGGCTGTTAAGTGAATTACCGCAGTTGTTGAATCATGTGGTCTTCAAACAAAACTGGCTTTTTCCATTGACCTTGCTGGCCAGAGGGTGGCTAGGAGTGCCATAAATGATGATCACAAGAGCCCGGGACTCTTCAATTATTATAAATACATGTTAGATGCCAAGCAACCCTTATCATATGACTATGGATATATTGTGTTGGTTGTAAGGGCAAGACCTTGTTGTAAGTCACATTTTTCAGTGCCATTGTAACTTTGAATGGTCACTCAATAAATGGTTGTAAGTTGAGGACTACCTACAGTACATTTACAAGCCCAAGTTTTCCAAAATATTGCTAGGATTTCTTTGGTTGTTAAATTGCTCTAGTATTGAATGTAATACTAGTCATGAGTAAGAAATATAATTTATATACAGGAGCAACCATAAATAACTTAAGTCAACTGCATTCTAGTTATTACTTTTCATGGTGTTATATCATACCAGTATATCTCAGTATATGATAATGTTCTGAAGTTTGACAATAATTTGGGGCAATTATTTATTTCAATTTGCTCTATAATAATGAATCTAAAGTTTCAGCAGATGTCAGATTTGAATGGAAATTATCTAAAAAGCTTTAAAAATTCCTTTATTTCCAAAGTAGACTGATGGTAACCACGAGGCCATAAAAAGTAGAACTAATTCAAAACAAAACGCTGAATGCATTGAAATGACAGATTGAAAGTGCTCAATTGTCTTTTAGCAACCACAAATTCATGAGATTATATTCATAGTGGATTAAGTGTAAAAGGCTAAAAAATTATATGATTTAAATAAAATATAGAAATAATCCAGAACTCCTGTCTTATTTTTTTTACTCTACATCAAAAGCCAGCTCATGGGAAAAGTAGAATAGAATCTTCAAAACATTTATGTGACTCAACATCAAGTATAGACACTCTTAAGAAACTTCTTACGTACATTTTTTGAAAGAAATTGGATTTTTACAGATAATAGAAATGTTGCTTATTATCACTTCAGCCTACATTGGAAATACATTACATATTGGGCTGAACTAACAGAAGTCCTTTACTCCATCCAATTAATCCATTTAGGTGTTGTTGGCAAACTCTTAATAAGACTTCAGGATTGGATACATATACATTGGGAAGTTATGGCTAATTTGTCATAGTTAAGCAACCTTTTGCTCAGATGAATTAATTATGATTTCCAAAGAGATGAATTTCTTTCAGTTATGAGTTGTTTTGAAAATTTATCATTCCAAATTTTCACTAGCTAGGTTGAGACCAACTTAAAGAATTGTTGGTTCAAATTGAGACTTTAAACACAATATCCTTTCAGATGAGTAATTTTTTTCTAGTGTAGCTTTACTGCAAGCATTAGTTCTAATAGCCAAAAACTAGGCAAGAACAACATGAATAGCCTTGGTTAGTTGGCAATATCAGATGCAATGATTGAGATGGGCAGCCACATAAACTGAACAAATATTGAGTATTAAATAGTTAACAATATCAACTGTGTGTTAGTTATGAAAACACATCAACTGTAACATTTTGTTTAAAGTTTAATGGCAGTATTACATTTCTGAATTACACAGTGGCATGAATTTTGAAAAAAAAAGGATGTTTGCATTTTAAAAAATGCCACAATGAAAGATTAAACCTCTTACCTTGCCAAGCCAATCCCAAAGCCTGCAAACCGATTTATTTGCTCTAAAAGACAGATAACCATAAAGCCAGAATGTGAGCAACACACTTCAGTATATAATTTTTACTATTCATTGTAATAAATTATATAGCAAATCCATGAATTTTAGCACATTAGGCTTCTTTATTAACTGCAAGTTATAGAGTGCTTCTAGATAAGTTAAATACCTAATTTCCATGTATCTCTTCAATAATATTATTCCAAATACTGTGTCACTTTTTTGGAGGGGCGGGGGCGGCGGGAGTGCCTAGCATATGACACTCAAATGACAAGATGCTTCCAAAAAGAGACACACCTAAAGACATGGATTGCAGAGCAAGTGCTGGACAGCATCCAAAGCAAAGAATGTAAATTAGCACACCGTTTCCGGTGGCTTTTTCAAGCGGACCTGACCAATGAGGACTGCGGAGCGAACCTGCCTGACACACCGGAGCACCTGCTGCCTAAGGGCGGAGGCCAGGCTCTTAATCTGCGCGTGCCACTCCTGCAGTTTCTTTTACGCACCGGAGTTGGTGCCGGCGCCTCCCAGGTACGGGTCCTCGTTGAGCCCAGACGCCACCAAAGGTGTGCCTGCGGCGAACTGCGGCGTCTTTTCACCCCAATGGAGATTGCGGCTGCCAGGAATGTCAGGCGGGGTAGTGACCCAGTGGCCTAGGTCCGGCTTGGCCGCGAAGCCTCCGGGCTCTTCTCGGGCGCTCCGGTAGCCCAGGCCGTCGAAGCCCTCGGGGCGCCGCGGATGCATTGGGCAGCGAAAGCAAGCAGGATCGGGGAAAACAAGCAGAGACAAGACCGGGAAGAACCAAGAGCTGCGACTCCCACTTTGTAATCTTCACTTCCGGGTGTCAACCGGAAGCAAACCCCGTTAGCTTGCCGAGCGATATGACTTCGCTTAGCTAGGAGCGTAGGGTTTGTCAGAGCTTGGCGACTACTGGGAATATGAGAGTAGTTGGTTAGGACTGAGATGGGAATTTCCCAGCAATTAGATTTTGCAGGCTAGAGTTGAGGCAGAAAACTATTCCAGAATAATACATGGCAAAGCACTTCTACAATATGCTAAGAAAACCTTTGTGTGTGATTCATAGTTCTCATTGGTCCCCATTAGTCCCTTTTTTCATTTTTAAATGTATGTGATACGGAGAGGTTCGTACAAATGAATAGAGGTATCTAGGTTTGCAACGCAGCTGGAAAAAAAATACTGGCATTTAAACAAAAAACATTGGTGAACTCTTACTTTTTATCATATTTTATGTGAAGTGACTATACATGCATTTCTTTGCATTTGCAAGGAGATAAGCAAACTGACAATAGTCTAGTGATATTCATAACATTTTCCAATGTTTAACATAGCAAGGGCAATATACAACAATTCTGCAGTGTTGTAAATTAAGTATCTTTTTATTACGGTTTGAAGATTAGTGTAATTCAGTTCTGCAATGTAATTGCTTCTAGTAGTTGGTTCTATTTAGGGGTTACAAATAAATATCCATGATACAAAACTGATCTTGTTTATAGCAGAGTTACAGTTCTTCTATAATACTTTAAGGCAATCAGTTGTTTCAAAAGCACTGATATGCAATAGTCTGCTTTGCTTGCCCTTATTAATTCATGCTTTGCTTAATGGTCGCTATTGAAACAATTTTTCCCAGTACCAGCAAGATCAGAAAGCCAGAGAGTAATAGTGATTAGGATCAACAACTGGGACTGGGCAAACGGGTCGAAGCCCATTCTTATCCATAGAGGCACATTGGGTGCTTTTCTTAGCCCAGTTTTACATGGAAGGAAAACTGGAGGAGGAAGTGTATTAATTATACTTCTAATTAATACAAATTACAATAATATGCTAAGCCACAGCATGTTATATTATGAGATACCATGCTATATGAGTCTGACTTATGTGCTTATGTTGTATTCCATACAGAAAGGGAAAAACCACACAAATTATAATTTGAAATAAGAGCTTGTTTAGCTGCTGTCTTGTTTCTGCTAGACACTTGCACTAAACCTCTGAGTTTTTCACTGATTAGTAAGGATTGCTTTCAATTCTGTCTTATGGAGAAGAGAGATTAAACTCTTTTGCATAGACATAAACATGGACATAAATTGTTTCAACTCCTCCCCTCAGGACGCTGCTATAGGCCATTGCACGCCAAAACAACTACACACAGAGACAGTTTTTTTCCTCATGGCTTCACTCTGCTGAACATCTAATTCCCACAGCACTGTCTTATGTTTAAGGATATTTACCTATGTAGTAGGGCTGTATTACTATTATCCTTCTCATCTTTCCTATTACCTTCTATTATTGGTATCTTATGATGATATTTGTTTTGTATGTACACTGAAAGCTTATGCACTGGAGACAAATTACTTGGTTGTCCAATATATTTGGCCATAAAGAATATATATATATATTCTAAATAAAGAGAAAAATGTATTGAAACTTGATCTGTCTGAAATATTTGTGGCTGAAAATATTAAAATACATTGGGGTATTTCAATTTTTGTTAGAATTACTTTTACTCATGAGTAATTTTTCTATGAACTCATTACAATGTTGTATATCATGTATGATAATAGATGATATATATGCTATATGTAATACAGGTAGTCCTCAACTTATAACCACAATGAGCCCAAAATTTCTTTTGCGACCTCAGGACACTACAACCTTCATAAATACATGCCAGTTGTCAAAATTTGAATTTTGATCACATGACCATGGGGATGCTACAAAAGTCTTAAGTATGAAAAATAGACATACACCACTTTTTTCAGTGCTGTTGTAACTTCAAATGGTCACTAAATGAATAATTATAAGTGAAGGACTACCTGTACTACTGATTTTTGATAGAAATGTTATAAACTTTCTGGGCCACATTTGACTACATTGGTGGACCTCCATCTGTGTCTATAATTTTAAAGGAAGCCCCCACTCGCATCCCATCCAGTGCTGAGAAATGAATGTGTAAATGTTTGAGTTCCCAATAACTTTTTAGATAAATAGTACAAAAAGGCTCTGGGGAAGATGCAGATAAATAGAAAATTAGTGTCACCCAAGTGGTTTAGCAGAATTGCATTTGTGAGTCAAATGAATACTTAATATTGGTCATTTATTCAGGAGGAAGAAATAGGTTCGTGGTACTTCTGAAAATACAAAGCCCAATTTTTTTTGGATTCACGGGTGGGGTGCATTTGTTTACAATACTTAAATTCTCAGAAGGCAGACCTTCTCTGGATGTTTCCATGTCTATTGCCTTGAGTTCGCAAAGAAAGGCCAGAAAAAAAAGCAGTGAAAGGAGGGAGAACAGAAACAAACCACATTTGTCATTAAAATAATCCTGATATTGATCCCCGCTACACATAGCCCTGGTTTACAGCAGCGGCATATACAAAACGCGGCGCAGGAATAGCCGCCAGGGAGCCGGGATCTCAAGCAGCAGAGATGAGGTTCCCCTCACCCACTCTGTGGAGTCACGTCCTGCTGCGTCCGTGGCAACGGTCGCCGCGACTCATTAACACCCCGCGAAGGTGACAGCGTGGGGCCGAGGGCCTGGGCGCTTTTTCTTTTCGCCGCCTCCCGCGACTACGGTAAGTTTAACAAGACAGTCGCGGATGCGGGCCAAAGTAGGAAGCTTCGCAAGGTTTCAATGGCTCGCTTCCTACAGAGTTTGTATATTCTGCTATCACATGATCATTGTGGTGTTTTGAAGTCTTCGCTGTTGTATAGTTGCCAACAAGAGATGTTACAGAGTGCTGTAAGTCAATAGAAAGAAAATGGTCTAACTCTTAAGTTGTCCTTCAGAACAGGTTTTTCAAACCAGTGGATAAGCAGACATCGAAGTGTCCTTATTCAAACAATGACATGTCAAAGAGACAGCTAAGTGAAGTAGTTTAATTTATTTGTTATACATCACTTTAAGAAAGGAATTGTTTTTAAAATTATTAAATGACTTACATGTGGCCAGTTGGTGTGTAGTAGTTAAGATGCTGGCCTAGAAACCAGGAGATAGTGAGCTCCAACGAAATCCTGTTGGGAGACTTTTAAATTTCACATACACACAACACATCTCTTTAATTGACACCTTTTACTATTTATTCCTCTTATATTCCAAGTGATATATGCCATGGTCATCCCTAGATGAGTCTGTAGACATTGATCTCCACCCCTCCTCCTAGAATTGGTTAATTGAGCTTTTAAGATAATGTTTTTATTAAAAGAAAAGAAGCCTTCGTTATAGCCAAGCCGTGCAAAAGGTATTCTGCTAACTGTAAGGACAGTATTCTTCATTTTTGCTACAGTCTGGCTGATGTTCCACAAGTGGATCAAAAACCAATGGGATATTATTGCCCTAGATGTTTATTGTCACTCTCAGGCTATATAGTCTTCTGTATGTCAACATGAAATAATATTTTAAGTGGTTTTATATGATGTACAGTATAATAAAAGTACATTGCTTTTCTCTGTCCTTTCCTAAAAAAACGCAAGAGTTCAGTAAAGAACTGTCTCATAAAGAATCTAGAAGTCTGTGCTAAAGGTGGATTTAATGGCAGTGCAATGTGCTTCCTGTCCTACTACTACGTGCTGTGCTGTGTGTGTGTGTGTGTGTGAGAGAGAGAGAGAGAGAGAGAGAGAGAGAGAACAAGCTGGGGAGAAGCAAAATTTCTCAATCTAGGAAAAAGTGGCAGTGTGATTAAGTTCAACTCAGTTCTAGATTGAGCTTTTTAAATAATGCAGCAATCTCAGTTAACTGGGGTACAGATAACATTTCTTAACATTTTTCTTTATGTGAACCAATGTGTAGCCATTTAAATATTTTGAGTATCATAACATAAACAGGAGTCAGTGAGATAGTGTCTGCGGGTACCATGATGCATCTCTTCCCTCCCAGAGGTCACCATGCATACACACATGTGAATACACTGCTGTTCGTGCGGTGTATTGGCTGCCGGTTTGCCTCTGGGTGCAATTCAAGGTGTTGGTTATCACCTTTAAAGCCCTGCCTGGCTTGGGTCAAGGTGACCTGAGGAACCATTTCACCTTGATAGGAATAGCCCATCTAGCTGACAGAAGGGGGCATGCTGCAGATCCCATCAGTTAAGGATTTTCAACTGATGGGGTCCAGGACAAGAACCTTTTCTGCCATACTCCTGCCCTTTGGAATATTGTACCGCCCCAGGTGAGATCCACACCCACCTTTCTGACCTTCTGAAAGAGACTGAACATCTGACTCTGCCAGTTGACCCAGGGCCCCCATTCCGGCGATGACTATTGGATTAGGAAAGACCTCTACCTCTACCTTTGTGCTTCATGTTTACCTCCTCTCCATCTTTTAATGGTATTTATTATTATTTTTATTTATTGTTTTATTATTTTAATGTGTACTAGTTTAATGTTTGTAAGCTGCCCAAAGTTGTCTCTGACAAGATGGCAAATGTAAAGGAATCCCAGCAGGTTTTTACTTCCCTAGTTGTAGCTGATTTTAGGGGACAGTGCTTATTTCTGTTTCCAGACCATTGAGTCAGTAGTGCCTGAAGATGTTTCCGTGGTCAAGTGGCCAGCATGACATCACACGGCAGTGCAGAATGTGTGGTGAAAGAGAGTGCTGTTACTTTCCCACTTAAGTGGTACTCATTTATCTACTTGCATTTGCATGTACATGCTTTGCCTGACAAGATGGGAGGCATATAAATTTAATAAATAAAATAGTTTAAGGCCCTGAAATGACATACACTTAGACCTCATCAGAATGTAATGTAGTAGATGTTATCTACTGCCATGTAAAAGTCTAGTTTCTCAACCATACTTCTAATGTTTCAAATTTCATGTTCTTTCTTATAATTGAATTGTTTATGTATAAGCCTCTTTGAATAGTCATTTTCTTGCTGTGTGATATGATCACATGACATCAGACCTTATAACCTCATCACTTAGCGACATAAATTCTGGTTCCAGTTGCCATTGTAATTTGAGATTTACCTGTATTTCTGATAAAAGCATAGGATATCCAGTATAAGTCCTTAGATAGCCTTAAAACCAAAGAGTGGCTTTAAGTGGATCATCTATCATGTGGTTTCCTTAATGCTACAGGTATAATTTTATTATAAGGTATCTCTGATGTGATGATTACTGTCTGCCTTCTTTGGAGGGGCTATAATAGAATATATATCTGAATAACATTTATATACTGTATATATTCAGCAACTATCAATGATTGCCTCCACCCAAGGCTTTTTTGGGGGAGGGTATGTTTTACTTCTGAAGTTTATAAGCAATTATTGGTACATTTATCAATAACAGTTTAAACTATACTTTAGGAGTTTATATTTTAAATAGTGATGTAATTTTAATGGACATTTCCATTATTTAGCTCTATTTTGTGGATAATATTGTAATTCTTTGATATTATATTGCCTACCACATATCAGTTATTACCGGTAATAACATTTAAATTGATTAATCAAACATCATGCTAGTTTGGTGTGGTGGCTAATTAACTATCTGATCAAGAAGTAATAGTGAAATAGAGACATTAGGATAAATCAAACCGTTTGGCATGATTCCAGATGCAATTCAACTTAATTATATTTTTGGATGTAAATAGCATAACATACTGCAATTTTAGCTATTCTGTTATGAATATTTGATTAATATAAATGCAGTTTAAATTGTTTTCTAAGTGGAGTGCTAAAAAAACCCTACGTTTTTAAAACTGCTGTTCCTTTTAGGATATCCACATTATTGTTTTTGTTTTGTTTTGTTTTACAGCTCCCTGGAGGACATGACAAAAAACTTTTAAAGCTTAGTCTTGTAGAAGAAATTGTAATCTTTCCTTTTGGCTATACTGTTTTTGGTTTTTGTTTTAAGACTGAATTTACAACACTATGCCCATTTTAAAAGTGCCAGTGCATTATAACTTTGGCATTGTGTCCTGTGATGAGCACAAAAAGCTTCATCAGAGACTGGTGACCCTGAAAAAAGGTTCATCTGATTTCAAGAGAAAACCACGTAGGTAAGTTTAAATATTGATAATTGATGCAGTATTTATACCTTCAGTGTTTTCAAGGTTCTCAACCCATGTCTTAAGCAAAAGAGCAAGTCAGCTAGACACTTTGCGAGAGTTTAAATAAGATGCCATCAAAATGTAGAAGATGAAGGATATGGTGTACAATGCGATAGGTGGCACATGACTTCCCCTTTGTCTTTTAAGCCTATGCTAATAGATTCCTGTACATGATCTGACCTTGAAGTTCTGGCCATCCCAGTACTTCTGCAGTCATCTGATTGCGATGTGAGCACTGGGCAAGTAGGCTTGCACTTATGATGGTTGCGGTGTCTCATGGTCACATGATTACCATTTATGACCTCTCCTGGCTTCTCACAAGCAAAGTTAATGGGGAAGCCAGCAGGGAAGGTCACATGTTGCTCCTGTAAATCATTCCCCTTCTGATCACTTTTTCTCCCAAATAACCTAGCCAGGAGTGTGAGATCTCACGTTTCTCTTATTCTGTAGTGTACGCATGCTTTATGTGGTGCCATGGCTGCACTTTTTTTTTTGTAAAGTTTTTTACTTTTAACTCTTTATACAAACATATCATTGTGTGAACAGTGTGGTATCTGGGTGTCATACCTTCAATACAAATAAATTGTTATCATATTTATATCATTTAACCAAATTATATGATTCTAACACTATTACTTATCTTCATAACAAGTTATCATCCATCATGTCCAGGTTCAATTAATCCTTTTGCATAATCAATCCACTTTTTACTAATTTGTCCCACCCAAAATGTCCACTTCAAATAAAAATCTGGCTCTATATTTCTTTTTTTTAATTTTTTTTGTGAAATCAACAATGCTCCTTCCTTCACTTGGCATATATTTGTACTTTTGTGGCTCAAGCTACTCAGTTTTTATCCTGGAAGAGATTTGAAATTAATTGCACTTGGTACTTGCAGAGATAGTGAATTCTCTTTCGTTTGGAAGACAGTTGGGCAAAGACTTAAGGTTTTCAATAGCAGTGGAAATGCCTATAGCAGGAAGAACTTCATGATGATCACATTGTTTTTGTGACCTCCAAGTCAAACACTACTTTGAGCAATTCCAACGGAGCTACAAACTGTAGGCAGACAGAACTTTAGTTACACTGAGAGAGCTTAAACCAGTACCCTCAGCATATACTACATCTGTTCCAGTAGAAAGATGTCAAGTACAAGGGAGAAACGATAATAGACTCCTTGTACAGAAAGTGTGCATCCTGAAAGACCTACTCTTCAGAAGGCAAAGGACTTGCTTTTGTTTTCCTAGTACTTAATCACCATTTGTTTAGTGACCATTCAAATGATAATAACCACTTGTTCAGTGATCATTCAAACTTACAATGGTGCTGAAGGATTGGTCTTATGATCTGTGCTCAAAGTTCCAGCCATTGCAGTGTCTCTGCATGTGATTGTTCAGCACTTGGATTGCAATTATGACATTGTAGTGTCACACAGTCACATGATCAGAATTTGTGACCTTTTTTGCTATCTTCCTGCAAGCAAAATCACTGGCAAAGCTGGCAGGAGGTTGTAAATGTGATCATGTGAGATTGCACTTGATGATGTGAGATTTGTTTACCAACTGGACATGCAGAACTGCCATGGCTGAATGGCAAAGTCATGTGATACTGGGCTTTTCAATTGTATCACTTAGTAACAGTAATTCTGGTCCCAATTGATGTTAGTAAGCAGGTACTACCTTAAGGTGGAAGTGGCAAAAATGCACAGGAATGTACCAGCTAGGAGCTTTGGTAACCTCCATCTAGACCAGGGGTGTCAAACTCGATTTCATTGAGGGCCGCATCAGGGTTTTGTTTGACCTCAGGGGGACGGGGTGCGTGTGGCCATAGGGGGTGCAGCCTGCTCGATGTCACTCATGTCAAGGGCACCTGTGGCATCCTGAGTGCTCTGCCAGTGAAAACAGGCTCCCAAGCTCCGTTTCCAGCTGTGACGGCCTCCTACAACCCTCTGCCAGCTAAAACAACTCACACACGGCCCTCCCAAGCTACATTTTTGCTGGCAGCAGGTTACAGGAGGCCTTCACAGCCAGAAATGGATCTTGGAGTCTGGTCCCTTACTGTTGCCAGGATGGCCCCGTGGGCCAGATCTAAGCACCCCATGGGCCACATCTGGCCCATAGGCCTTCAGTTTGACACCTCTGATTTAGACCAAAGCCTGGGCAATATCAGTGCCAAAGCTAATGAACATACTGAACTCTGAACAGCAACTTCTTAAGCTAGATTACTTTCTGGATAGAAAACCAGTATTTCATCTAGATAAAGGAGTGGCCTGTCACATAGACATATTGTTTTAATCTTACCCGGACAGAATTGTCAAGTCTGTAGATGCTATAAAATTTGTTCTAAAAGGGAGACAGCAGCAGAAACTCCTTGTATATATTAAAGACTGACATTACCCAATGGATCTTTTAAAATTAAATAAGCGTTCTGTTTTTTTATGCTTGAAAGGTTAATTCTATGTATTTATCAATTAAATTGATATTCCCTTGGGTATACCTTTCTAGAAATCCATTTGAACTTACTGAAGAATTCATTGAGAATTTCAATAATGCCTCAGAAACAGAAAGAAAGGAAGTATTCCTAGATCTGGCTAACAAAATGCTTGTTAGATGCAAGGTTTGTATATATAGGATTTATAAAAGGTCATTTATAAAGACCATCTGTTGAACCTAAATGTTTATGGTGCTGTTTAAGACCTGAGAATTAATGAAAATACTTTTTACTACATCACATTCATTTTCTTTTTAAAGTTATTCATACAAAGATGTGCACAAAGGATAATGTTAAAATAATTTGTATTTATTTGGACATTAAAATGTATAAGAAATTGTCATATTTGTTTTCTTTTTAAACATAGTCACGTTGAAGTAATTTCATGACAACAGTCTTGGCGGTGAGGAAAGGACATCTTAGTTTTTAATTATTGCCTCTTGTTCCAGGAGATGAGGAAAAAGAAATGGCCTGACAGACTTTCCCTTTGTAGTCAAGTTAAATATTGTCACGGCAATCTAGTATAAAAATAAGGCAAAGTTACTCCAACTCTGACAGATTTATGTTTAAGAGCCTACTCCGAAATGCCTGAAAATGTTTCATTGGATTGGTTTTGGTCACCACATGTGCCCTCTTCACTAACTGGCTCAGTGCAAGTCATTGCTGGAATGCAGAGCTTATAATTAATTGCTCTTTATTGCAGGGCACTTCAATTGATTGTAACAATATAATTACACACAGTATTTATCTTGTTATTTAAGTCTTAACCTGAGGGATGAAAACATTGCTATCTCAGCTAGCCCTTGTATTTTCTTGTCAGCAGTTCATTTTAAATGTTATCTTTAAGTAAAGTTTTGCATACTTTGACAATACTATTTTTTTTGCCCTGCCATTTATTATGTTTCTGTTATTTATTAGAGCAGCTCCACTTTTCCAGTCTTGACAAAATATGCCACTGCTTTAAGAGTCTTATGCATTCCTTAAGCAGCATCAGCAACATGTATTCCAAGCAGGAGGATGAAAAATGTCAGGGTGCTTTAATGAATAGCTCAGAGGCACTACACTTGTGCAAAGTCTGAAGAGTTTCTTCTGAATCTCTTCCGAATGTGCTCATTTCATTAGTTTTTAGTTCATTCCCAAGTCTATTGTTAGCTTCTTGGAAAAATGATATTATCTTTTGCTTCTTTCCATTTTATATTCTGGACAGAAACGATTGGGTCTCAACGAATTAGGTTGTGGGAAGTATGTGAATCTTCCAGTAGGATGGACTGAGGCAATAATGTTATCGCAGTGCAAAGGAGAAATTAGTGAAGGTATGTTGCTTTTTCATTTTAATTGATACACATTTTCTCTTTTTGCTGAACAAATGCTGCTAAATTATGAACATAGGGATCTCATTTTAACAAAGTATTTGGTGGAAGGAAGCTGTTATGTCTGTTTGTTCAATATAAAAATACACAATTAGCTAAAATACATCAACGTGCTATTGGAATAATGATGTCATTATGCAAATGACTTAAATTGATGCACATGACGTAATTTGCTTAACATGCAAAATGTTGCTATTTCAGAAGAAATAAATTGCACATATATTGTAAAATTAAATCAATATACATTTAACTACCTTGTCTAGACTACGTTGGATGCAATAAATCCATTTGGGGGGGTGGGCACCTAGAAGGAAATTTACACTGTTGTATCCAACATCGGCTAAAAGTTTCCTATCTTTAAAGCTTTTTTTCCTCTCAGATAGAATATGCTATCCCTAAGATTTTGTATCAAGTGTGTTTTGGTCTTAGAATGATTCCAGTGGCTTATGCAAAGACATTCTTACATTATTTTAAATTATGGATGTACAACCAGAGGCCTAAAAGCTGTATAGGGCCAGTTATCAAGATTAATTGGTTTGTCTGAACAGTTGAAACGTATCTGTAAGAGAAACGGGTTGGTATATGGATTCTGGGCTGCAAAAATCTGTGCAAATGTAAGAAAGCTGGCAAGAAGTAGCTAAAAATGTTAAGGTTTTGCTGCTCTCTACTGGCCGTATATTTTCTGCAGTTCAGATATACCATAGTAAGTAGCCCCAGGAAAGGGGAACACAGTGCAAAATAGAGTTAGAAAAATAAAGGCAAGACCAAAAGAATGGATTATAATTACTTGCAACTCGCTAACACCAAAAAAAGTGCAAAACAAGAACACCTGGTTGTACCACAGGCTAAATTGGGTAAGTGTTTTAAGATGATAAAATGCTTGTTCTGATAAGTGGCTCTTTTCTATCCTAGAGATCATAACATGGATTAAAGAAAGTAGCAACTTCCTGCAGCCCTAAATATAAGATCTAAGCTCAAGACCATAAAGGAAGCTATGCTTGGTGTAGTCACCACAGCCAAATGAATTTGAGCTTAGTTTCTAAGTCTGTGTCTGCTGAGAGTGTGAGCAAAGAATCAGTAAAACAGTTAAGAATTGTCCAAAGAAAAGAATAACGGTTGCTTAAGCTGAAGAATACAATTTCAGATACTGCTTGAAATTTGATGTATTAAGTAGCTTAAATACAAATTAGACTATCACAGACCCTGGCCAAACTGGTGGCCCATGGGCCGGATGTGTCATGCAGGCCACGCCCACCCCAGCTCTGCAAAGGCAAAAAGTGTCACGATATGTCACATGAAGTGATCCAGTTTGACACCATGAGTTAGAGGATTAGAAACTTTTGCCTAGGATTGCAAAGTTCCATGACAAAGAGCCAGTAGGGTGCTTTGATTTATAGATAGAAATTTAATCTTACAGTCCTTCATTGCCTTCATGTTTCTCTAAGAAAAAAAAGAGAGAGAGAGCTAGAAACAATAAGGGAAATAGAAGCTACTCTTGTGCTGCTCTGAACTTTAGTGGTCATGAGTTATGCAGAGATTATAATACACTTGCTTTTTAAAAGCATGCTTTAAACTGGCCAGTTCAAAAGTCATCCAAAATAGTATCTCTTAATGAGGAACACAATACATAACGTGATTCGTTCTTTGTCTTAAAATTCTTGGAGAACAGAACATTTTTTTTTTTTTTAAATGCTAGTGTATATCTCGTACCTAAGCTTTTATTTAGAATTGACAGTAGAATTAAAATAATTTGGAAATACAGGGTAGATTAGTAATAAAGTGGTTGGATTAGGGCAATAATAATGATTGCCACATCTGAGATTCCCTTCCTTGTTACCTGAAATATGTATGCTGGTTGGTGATTTAAAGCTTAGTAGTGACCATATTCTATACCTAAGTATGCTACTTTGTTTTGTTAGTTTATATATTTATTCACTGCTGAACTAAAATGGGATGTCATTCAAAGAAATCTGTAACAAGATTGTTGTTTTATCATGGATAGGAAATAGGGCTTTGGAATAGGCCATGGCTTTTCCCTGATAGTTCATTTAAACTGGAGACCAGCGTACAATTCTGATGAAGCACAGACTGCTTAATACAGATAGCCCTTGAGTTACAACAGTTCATTTAGTGATTGTTTGAAGTTACAACAGCACTGAAAAAAGTGATTTATGACTGTTTTTCACACTGACAACCATTGCAACATTTCCATAGTCGTGATCAAAATTCAGATGCATGGCAACTGACTTATATTTATGAAAATTGCAACATCCCAGGGTCAGGTGATCACCTTTTGTGACCTTCTGACAAGTCAAGTCAATGAGGCAATCAGATTCACTTAACAACTGTGTTACTATCTTAACTACAGTGATTTATGTCACAGGTAGTAAGTGAGGCAAAATTCATTTAACAAATGTTTCAATTAGCAACTGAAATATTGGGCTCAATTGTGGTTGAGGATTACCTGTTCATTACTGGAGTCAGGAAGCACAAACTTAAAAGTGGGGCTGCAATATTTATGGAAATTAAAATATCCATAGGATTGGATTCATTGATGGTAAATTATGAGCTAAAGCAGCATATCATATTAGTGAGGTAGATTCTAGGGTATGAAACAATTGGTTGGAACTATAGAAACTATGGTACATAGAAAGAACAAAGGCATGATTTAATCGTGGTGATCTTGTTTCCCAGATCATGTGGTCAATTTCTAGGTTTATTAATATTCCTTGGCCTCCTAAACATTTTATGGCTGAGCTGAGTGGGTTTTATTATTTTCAAGTTTCTGGGATGGTAATAGGAGAGGGGTACTTGTGCCTTACTTCACTTGTCCCAACTGGCTGTGTATTTTCTCCTTTAGTATTTCTGTTCTTCGATATTCTCAGGAATAATGGAATTACATCTCTCTGTCTCTGTCTCTGTCTCTGTGTGTGTGTGTGTGTGTGTGTGCGTGTGTGCGTGTGTGTGTGAAAGACAGACAGACAGACAGACAGACAGACTTAAAACTGAAACTGTTCTAAAACCTATCAGTGTAAATAATATTTAGATACCTATTGAATTGATTCAGATATGCTCTTCTATTTACAGAAGGCCCTTCAATCCAGGAAAGACATGGAATCAGCAAAAATCACTTGCCTTTTCCATATTTTTCATCTGACAAATCATAAATGTATCTAAAAGGTTATGGAAATAAAGCAAATATACATGTTCCAGGATAATGTTGCAGGATCAAATCTGGGTCAGTCACTGGGTTATGGAATTGTCTAGAGTAATCTTTTTTATCCCGGAATCTTCCATAACCAGAATTTCCAGCCAGCATGACTAAAATGTATCAGTGTAAACTTGTGAGTTTGAGCCCACATGAGACAGAATTTGACAGATTTGTTATCACTATTGTTTAATAGTTTTTACAAAGCACAGATGGTGATCCCTCAGCTTCCAGAACTCTAAAGCCACTGGAGACTGCTATCTTATAGTCTCCTTGCAGAGCACCACTCTCTAGAGCAGGGCTGTCAAACTTGCAGCCCACGGGCCAGATGCATCATGCACTGGCCACACCCACACCCAGTTTAGCAAAGGAAAAGAGTCACAATATGTCACATGATGACACCGTGATGATGCAAGTTCGACACCCCTGGTCTAGAGTAATTGGGGGTAATCTGAGTCCTTTCCTTTTCCAGAGAAGAATTCCAAGAACTCGTCCTTTCACAGTTCCTCATTCTGCTATAACTATCAGCTCCACTCTCAGTGGAGCCATCTTGAGATGAGGGTGGAGGTTCATTTTTTTTATTTTTTATTTTATTTTTTACATTTATATACCGCCCCATTCCGAAGACTCGGGGCGGTTTACAGCTTATAAGCAATA
>JANHFL010006089.1:22974-35407 GCA_032468155.1 Oxyrhabdium leporinum
CAGCAGTTTGTGGAGTGGCATCAAGCTGGCCATGCCCATGCAGTTAGTCACACCCACCCAGTTGGTCATGCCCACCCAATCACAGCCCCCCGAGGTCAACCACAACCCTGATGCGGCCCTCAATGAAATTGAGTTTGACACCCCTGTTTTAGTCTTCTTGCTATCATTATTTTATGAAGGGAGAGTAAGGGGACTGTATGCATGGGAAACAAACTAATTAATTATCATCTTGATAGTTAACTAATGGAACATGAGAATTGACTTAGTTCTACTATAATCCATTGATTAATAATTCATAATTCATAAATAAATAATAAAATAAATAACATTGAAATTGGATCTTGCTATAATCAATGGGGGGGGGGGAATCAGGTGAACTGATTTCACGCTTGTTGCTATGTAACAAAATCCCACGCAAATATTTGATGGAAAAATCAAACTAATTCCATTTCATCTTAGCTTGTTTGTTTAAAAAGTACTTAATTAAGAGGCTAACTGTAAAGAAAAGAAGGTTTCAAAAGACAGATTCTCCCTTAAAAGAGGTGTGCTATATACATTTTTCACTTCAGCAGTAAATAGGTCTGTGCAATCATTAAATGCTAAATGGAGCATAACTATATTTTCCCATTCGAATGCAAAGCATTGTATTTGCTTATAAAAGAGGTCATTCTACCCCTATAGGGAGTTTTTGCTTTTGTGGCCTTGCAGAGTATGAACTAAGAGCCCTTTCTCACAGTAGGTAGCAAGGGAAGGAGAAAAAACAAACTATAATAGCTCACTTGATCAGTGCAAACACTACAATAGCTATGCTCTATTAACAAAAACAGATTCTAAAGGAAACAAGACCGACAGATAAGTCTCTACTGTTGTTTTAACCAATACTTCTAGATTATCATGTGTATACTTTGGGGGGGGGGAGAATCAGTAATATCATTTATCATGATCTTAGTTAGGATTAGTTGGCCGCTCTAAAACTATAGGGATGATTGAACTGCAGATGAGAAAATGCAGCCTTTCCGATGAGCCAAAAATTAAGCATTTCCCATTAGTGTCCTGTTTATGAGGGGCATTATCACGTGTGTAACTGTGTGTGTTTGTACACATATATACAAGCATACATATACACACACATCTCTCTCTCTCTTGCTCTCTCTTTTGTGCTCTCTCTCTCTCTCTCTCTCTCTCTCTCTCTCTCTCTCTCTCTCTCTCTCTCTCTCTCTCTCTCTCTCTGAGTGTGTGTGTGCGTGTGTGTGTGTGTGTTTTCCTATATCAAACATTTTATTATGATCAAAATTATGATTAATTTGTTTGATAGTTTGAATTCAGAATAAATTTATCATGGGAGAAATGAATGTATACATTCACATAAAATCACACTTTGATCTTCAATAAGCTTGTATGTAACTTTTAAAAATGTATCTGTTTTAAAAATGCTATATGTTATTTACCAATATATTATATTTATTTTTCAGGAAATGTTTTTGTGGTCAACTTAGCTATCGCTGATCTGATCGTAGCTATCTACCCATATCCTCTGGTCTTGACATCTGTCTTTCATAATGGCTGGAACCTTGGATATATACATTGCCAACTCAGTGGATTTTTTATGGGCCTGAGTGTGATTGGATCTATTTTCAACATTACAGGCATTGCTATTAATCGATATTGCTACATCTGCCACAGCCTCAAGTACAACAAGTTGTACAGTGGAAAGAATTCTGTCTGCTATGTCATTCTAATCTGGATTTTGACTTTTGTTGCCATCGTGCCAAACTTTTTTGTTGGATCCCTTCAGTATGATGCTAGGATTTATTCATGTACTTTCTCTCAGTCAGTGAGTTCCACATACACCATAGCAGTAGTCTTTTTTCATTTCATGCTTCCAATAATCATAGTAACATTTTGTTACCTAAGAATATGGATCCTCGTTATCCAGGTACGGAGAAGAGTTAAACCTGACTACAAACCTAAACTGAAGCCACATGATTTCAGGAACTTTATCACCATGTTTGTAGTCTTTGTACTGTTTGCAGTCTGCTGGGCTCCATTGAATTTCATCGGCCTTGCAGTGGCGGTCAGTCCGGAAATGATAATTCCCAAGATTCCAGAGTGGTTGTTTGTTTTCAGCTACTACATGGCATACTTCAATAGTTGCCTTAATGCTATCATTTATGGACTTCTAAATCAGAACTTCCGGCGAGAATATAAACGAATACTTAGGACAATTTGTACAAGAAAAGTTTTCTTCCAGGACAGTTCTAATGATGCGCCAGAAAGGATAAAAAGCAAGCCCTCACCCCTGCTCACACAAAACAATTTAGTGAGAGTTGGCTCAATATGAAGGGAGAGATCTAGTTACTAACAATTACTAAATATTATGTTACATGACACCCAAGTATTACATCCACATACTAGCCCCGTTCTTCAACTTCTGTTACAATACATGGAAAGTTACATGTATATATTGTATGCATTTAGATAATATTATACAGTATGTATAACATTTTGAAACCAAGCTAATAATTACATATTTTATTATCGCATTATGTATGATGTTATACGCAGCAGGCATGATTTCAACAAAGATACTTGAAAACCATTGGCAATAGTTAAGAAAATATGTCAGTTACACCTGACATTGATTAGATAATTTCCACCACCACAAATGTACATTGCACTCCTACAAAAGTCTTCTCTAATGTAAGATCATTGAATTCACAAAGGCTTATAGTTGGGTATATGAAGGTAAAGAATTGTAGCTTTGGGTTATCAACAGAATTAAAAGTAATTCACTGTAAATTACTTGTGTAATTTAGATTAGCTAAAACAAATGGATTAAAACTAATCAGCTCATTACTTTGATTTCCTATGCTTATCACAACTTCTTTCAACACTCAGCAGCCTCTTCCATTGCTTGCTATCCCTAGAAGAGATTCTGTCAGCACACACAGTTTCTCCATGGATGCCTCTGTATGGACAATTGTATGTAGAGGAAGTAAAAAAAAACACAGAGATTGTGAAAATTAGTTGCTTCTTTGTCTCAACCAAAGGACCATTTTAATTATATGGCTCCAAATCTATTTCTGTTGCTAATAATTTGGAGGCACATCTTAGAACCAGAAAAGCTTTTGATATAAAGCCTCCTTTGATCTGCCTAAGAGATACTACAAGATCATTTCCCTTTTTGCTTTTTTGGACATCAGACCTGGATGAGGTCTTGAAAGAGCTGCAAAGTGCAAGGGAAGATTTTTTTCTTTATGCTCTGAAGAGGCAGGATGTCCTCAAGCAGGGTACCCTTAACTTAAAAGTTGCAATAATATCTTCATTTTATTCTGAATAATAAAATATTTTAAAATTGTGGAAATATAATAAAACATTGGTACATAAAAAAAAACTAATCATTATTCCTTAATTTATATTTTGACAGATTTTTTGTTAAAATTAATAGCAGATAATGATTTGGGGCTTTAAGATTAATTCATTTGCATTAATTATAAACTTACCTGATACATTTACAATACTTTAGTGGTTAACAAATTTTAACTATAGCAGTAATTTTAATGACTCTTATATACTGATTTATATAATAAGATTTTTAGTTCTGTGTTTTTTTTAGAAAAAAAACTTTAAATTTATTAATATAATTAATCAAATAGGATCTTCTAAAATGAGTTCATGATTAATTATAACTTTTAGTATTTTAAAAATGGAAGGCAATCATTTTTCAAGAAGAAATTCTTTTTTTATAGAATCAATTTTAGTAAAATTATAATCTCCATTACATTGTAAATTTATTAATTGTTCCCTTTAAAGTATAACAAAACATTATAAAATCCAATAATCCAATAATCCAGAATAAATATTAGGGTACAAGGCTTTGTAGAAACCAAATGTATATGAATCAGAAATATTTTTTCTAATAAATAATTTTTGAAATAAGAACATGAACTAATTTTAATGGGAGGACATAAATTGTCTATAATATTCTTTAAAATCATCTCAGGAATACCTGGTTTTTCACAATCATGTGAAAATTTCTTGGATTAGCAGTAGCTTTGCAATATTAGAAACAGACATGATAAAACCAGTTGTTAACAAAATATTTTGTTTTCTCTACATAACCTTTGAAATAAAAGTGGATTTGAAATAATAGGTTATATATTATCCCATTAATAAAGTCTACATAAATATGTCAATGAACACTCCATACTCCATGAGTACTCCATATTCTCCATGAATACTTTACTGGAGAAGCATAGGCAATCAGGTAGTTATATGAGCTTTTTATGAGCATCTAATTAACCTGCAGAACATTGGAATAAATAAGCATTTTACCACATTTAGCAAGGCTCTCCTTATATTCCTTGTTTCAATAATTCATGATTCTTGCTTAATCCACTCTGGTGAATTTTAAATCTGACTATCAAAATATTTCTGTTGTCAAAACCTACTGTCTCTTGTAAAGTAGTAACTGCTACAGTATAACATTCATGTGAAGCCAATCAACTTAATGAAGGAGAAATAAGCGTTCCCATACAACTATTTAAGCAGAAGTGTTGTGTTATTAGAAAGTTCTGAAGTTAATCTGATGCTGTCATTGACTGCATGCCACCAATTTGAAATGAGGGTGTGGGATGCATTGATCCCTGCTCAGGTATTTTCATAGGCTAGGTACTCTGCAAAATTGTATATAGTTAGCTAAGGGATCTGTGCTTTATTCCATGCAAAATTCTTCTATTTAAAATTACTTCTGTTATGACATCTGCAAATTTCACTAAGTGACCAGTAAGTCAGTGCTGTTATGATACAGATTGGCTAGTGGTAACAAATGATAAGGAAGAAATTTAAGAATCCAAGAGGTGTATTGCTGTGTAGCATAAAAATGAAAAAGAATTATCATTATTATTACAAAATCAAAACAGGAAATAGATGAGGTCAGGGAAAGGTAATTACAAAAGTACCCTTTCCGGGTTCTCTTTAGGCCTGGAAGTAGTTATACCTACCATAGTCAGCACTCTAGTATATCCCTGAAGCTGATGTGAGATATCACTGAGGGAAATGATCCAATCCTTTTTCTCAGGATTTCTTGCTCACAAGATGTGGGTATTTTAAATTTTTTAATTGTTAGGGATTTTGACAGTTATTCTGTCAGTAAGGCTTGTTTTAGATGACCTTAGAGTTTTCATATTTCTCACTTCCATGTGAGAAACGTCCATGGTATAAAACTACAGTCGGCTTTCAGAAATCACTGCCAAAATAAAAGTGACTTGGCATGTCTCCATCCTTTGCTTGGTAGATAATGAACTGTGTGTTGAAATTCACCATTGTAACATAATAGATGGAATTGGCCTTGGTAGCAATGCTGGATAGGAGAGGAATGAAATATAAGGGGACCCAGGCAGTAGAGTAGTAGAATTTTATAACAAGAGCTGGATAGCCCCTTTCAAGAGCAGCAATGGATTTTGTTTTAATTCAACTATGCTGGAGATCAAAGAAATAAGACTTCCTCTGCTTGTATACAATTAGGGACAACAAAAAGAAATCATGCTATGCATTAAGCCCAAAGTATATAATTCCAGAAGAAGCAGATTCCAGATGAAAAGAAGAGAAAAAATGAGATTCATAATAATTTGACACTAACATGTAATTTTCATTTCAGAATTTTGTAGATTTCATAGTCTGGAAGGAAACTTTTTCTAAACCAAGCCATTTGTGGGACAGAGTTAATTAGTCATTTGAAGATGTAGGGAGTTTGAAACAGATCATTAGCTTATTGTGAGAAGTTACAATTTAGCAGATCCTGTGAAACTAGGAATTCAGTAACAAGATAAATACTGGCAAGTCAGAAAGAACAATAATCTTTAAAACAGCAATCACAATCACAGACTGCAGCTGTGTGAACAAATCAGAAAGTAACTTGTTCGACAAATGATTGCCTTCTGCATGAATTATACTGAGACCATAAATGTGAAACAAAATATTTTCATAAAAATAAATCACATCAGTTATCTAAAACACATCACTTATCTAAGAAACTTTTTCAATGGCATAAATTTATTTTATATTAAATTAATAATTCAGGAAATAGTGTTAACAATTGGCAAAAAATGTAATTTGAATAAAGTCATGCTTGTATATAGGTAGTCCTCGACTTACAAACACAAATGAGTCCAAAATTTATGTTGCTAAGTGAGAAATTTGTTAAGTGAGTTTTGCTCCATTTTACGACTTTTCTTGTTAGTTTGTTAAGTAAATCACTGCAGTTGTTAAATTAGTCACACAGTTGTTAAATGAATCTGGCTTCCCCATTGTCTTTGTCAGAATGTTGTAAAAGGTGATCACATAACCCCGGGACACTGCAACTGTCATAAATGTGAGTCAGTTATCAAGCATTCGAATGTAAATCATGTCATCATGGGGATGCTGCAATGGTCTTAAGTATGAAAAACTGTCATAAGTCACTTTTTTCAGTGCTGTTGTAACTTCAAACAGTCACTTTGTGAACTGTTGTAAGTCGAAGTATACCTGTATATTTTTTAATCTATGTAGATGAATGAATAACACAAAACTGCCCTATCTGAAAGTATCTGAAATAGGAATTAAAATAAGTTATAAAGATGCTATCAAATGAGCACAGGAAACACACACACAGAATTAAAAATGCTTTTCTAATTCAGATTTAAATTCAACTTCCAGAAACCAATGGAAATTGTAGCTGAGTAAAAACTGAGTACCACAGATCTTGAACAAATAATTTTCCATAAGCCATGAAAATATAAATTTGCATCCTAGTTGTAATACAGATATACCCATAAGATTTTCCTATTTTGAATATCTCAGTAATGCTGAGAGCAAAGTAGTAACAAACATGAATAAGTAAAAATTTACCTTGATTGTAAATATTTATTTTCCTGCAGTGAATCTGTCATTCTTACACAGTAACAGATTAAATATCCATCATTTCTCTAGCTACTTATTTGTCTGCCTTTGCATCTGTCTGGGAATATCAGTAGCAATTTCAACTATTAGACAATATGATGTAAATTGTTTCTTTTCTTTTTTTTTACTCAAATGAACAAATTGACGTTGCATTCAAATGATCAGGCATATTACACAAGGAGTTTCAGTTGCGGGAAGACACACCGAACAGATGTCCGAGCTCCCTTTTTATTTAGCACCGCTTGCTCATCGCAGTCGCAGATAGGGTACCAAAAACTCATCTGATCTTACTTGTACATAAACGATTGGTTAACATATGTTTGGGTGTGCTCGTGATATCTTCATGCTTAGCTCATGTTGCTTTCAGCTGACTTCCTTAGACTCATTACCTTAAAGTTATCTACGTGCCGTTTCTCTCGGGTTCCGGTTTATCTAGAGTGGATGCATGTGTTGACGTGACCCTTCCTGATGTGGTTTGCCAGCTATCCCCACAGTGAACTTTCAGATTTTATTTTCTGGCAATTTCAGGCAATATGATCAATGATGAGAAAGGTTGAAAACTATCATTTTAGGAGTCAGAGCAGTTTCTCTTCCCCTGCTGTTGATAATTTGGCATTTCCCCCATTTTTCTAAGTGGCCACGCTTTATAGAAGTTGTAAATCAAACTATATGATGTAGGTAATCTTAACACCTTCCAAATGATCTAGCTTCAGATAAAACAGATCTTTTAATTTCAGTAAAGAAATCTTTGGGCTCAGATAAAGGAATCTTCGCAAATACAAGTATAAAATAATCCATACTTAATATAGAACAAAATAATTTGGGCAACTGATTGACCTGGATGAACTCTGCTCTTTGTTACTGGTTTATTAGACTTACAACCCTTCTGGCTGGCAAAGGCCTCTTGAGAGGTGATGTGGTTAAGTTTTAGTGGTGGTGAATTCTTCTTTGAGAGAGAGTATGGTTCTTTACCCCTTAAAGAGGCATTGGTCGATTCTTTTGTCAAGAAGCTGGACTAACATATACTGGCTAATTTTCAACCAGTAACCAATGTTCCCTTTTTAGGGAAGGTTATTGAGAAATTGGTCATGTAGCAGCTTCAGAGGATTCTGTATGAAGCAGATTAACTGGAAGAAAGTCAGATTTCAGATCTGGGTATGGGATTGAAACAGAATTGGCTGTGATTTTTAGATGACCTTTGGTGGGAATGGGATGGGATAGTGCATCCATTCTTGATCTCTTAGTGGCTTTCCATACCATTGATCATGGTATCCTTCTGGACTGGCTGCAGAAGTTGAGGGTGGGTGGCACTGCATTGTGCTAGTTCTCTTTCTTCTTCCATGGACTGTTCCAGTCATTGTTGATTGGGAGTGACAGGTCCTGCTCTTGGACTTGACTTTAGAGAGTGCTGTTGAGTTTGATACATTATCTGCTCCTGTTTAACATTTATATGAAACCACTGGAGGAAATTAACCATAGCCATGAGGTGAGGTACTGTCAGCATGCTAATGATACCTAGCTGTATATCTCCACCCTGGTGATGTTAGTGATGCTGTTTTCCCTTGCACAATAAAATATTCTTTATTGGCCAAGTGGACACACTAGGAATTTTTCTCTCAATGTAAGCTCTCAGTGTACATGCAAATAACAAAGCAATATAATCATAAGATACCAATAGTAGAATGTAATAGGAAAGATGAGAAGGATAATAGTAATACAGCCCTACTAGATGGATAAATATCCTTAGACATGAGACAGTGCTATGGGAATTAGGGAATTAGTTGACATTCTAACTTGGTCATTGGAGGCTGTGGAGGTCTGTATGGGGACCAACGGATTGCAGATTAAGGGGCTTTGGGTTTGGGGACCATTAGGACCTGTACATTTACCATATTTTCTTCTTGACAAGGCAGCGCTGCCGTAGACTGATCTGGTGCACAATCTGGGGGTCCTTCTGAACTCATGACTCCTGCTCAAAGAACAGATGACAGTTGTGGCTAGGAGGGCTTTTGCACAACTTCAGGTTGTGCACCAGTTAACCCCATTCCTGGAATGACTGTGCTCAGGTTCCTTATGCCCTGGTCATCTCCTGCATGGATTACTATAATGAGCTTTACAAGGGGCTTCCTTAAAGATCATCCAGAAGCTTCGCCTGGGGCAAAATGTGATGACAAGGATGGCTACCAGTTTGTTTCCAGGTTCAATTCAAAGTGCTAGTAAACTATATACTGCTTAACCTCTATTGTCTGTTTGTAACCTTCAGTAAGCCACACTGGTGCATTATAAGGCAACAATTTTTTAAACAAGTTATTTCAAATGAGCTAACTTAAAAATGTATCCAAAATTGGGGATCTATTACTTCATAAAAGTTGTATTTGCAAACAGCTAGCTGCAGTCCTATTATTGTGATTTCTGATGCTCCTTGCCAGCTTCCCACAAGCAAAGTCAATGGGGAAGCTGGCAGAAAGTCAGAAATCACTTCTGCTCCCACTGCTTTTTCCTCTGCCCATGGTCATTCTGTTTATCTATTTAGGTAACAAGAAATATCTCTGAACTGATGGCTCAATGAGTCATGGGTTATCTAGTGACCTATAAAGCACTACACAACATGTGATTAGGGGATTTGAGGGACTGCCTCTCACCAATCAAGTTTACCTGCCCCATCAAATCTGGCAGAAAAGGCAGGTCCAGTCCAAGAAGGAATGTCATTAGAGTATGTGAGGTCTTCAATTTGAAGTTGCCAAGTTTGAACAACACTGACTTAGAGCAAAGGGAGGTTTTCAGAGAGTTTCAGAATAGCAGGTATGACCCATATAGATCTCTGGAGAGATGTATTTTAGGTAGCATATTGGAGAAGGTGTATCATCTAGGTCCTAATAGATGATATTGTTTAATTGAAGGGACCTTGAGTACACTGCCCAATCTTACTTCGCAAGCAGAAACTGTTAGACAGTCCTTCAAATAACCAATTTTTCCTTTGAATTGAGAGGCAGCCTTGACATGCATTCTAATATAAAAGCAGTGGATAAACTAAAGGGTTTTTCAGGACCATAGATGAAGAATAAAACAGAAATAGAGTCTAAGCTTCAGGTTTCAAATTAAGAGAACCAGTTTTTCTTTAGGAGATGACAACTCCTGATTTACAGTGCCTTGTAAAATTGTTTGCTGTTAAAAATCATTTGCTGTTGCTGTGACATATGTTTCTGATTCCAGCAGGTTCTGCTTAGCCAACCAGCAACCCTTCACTTGTACATTGCTGACAGATTCAATGTCTACTATTCTGCATGGTTGCAGACATCTTTCTCCCACAACAGCCTGCAGTGGCCTGGATGATTTTTTTTTTTAGTGAACCATGCTATTGGCTGCTGGAGTTTTTCTCATCAGCTCTACTGCCATGATGAATATTGCTTTTTGCCCAGATAAAACAAATTTAAAAGACCTCGTAGTAATGCTGCTTGCATTAGGAACACAGAGGAACTGCTTCAGTTCTAGGCTAGATTGTTATCCATCTAAACCCATATTGTCTGTTCCAATCTTCTTTGCAAGGTGCCCTATTGGACTTCAAAATATAATCCTTCGATTTGTTAGTGTTTTTTTTTAATGATAAAAATCTTGTATGAATGATAGCTATAATTTTTGGTAATGACTGATATATTGTGATTGAAAATAATATATCTGTGCATACTTCAATCATGCAGAGTCACAGATCTCTAGAACATCAAATAAAAATGTACTGTTCTCTAAATACAGTATTTATGTCTAGCTGTTCTATTATTTAGGACCAGCCTAAACACTTGTCTTAGGGATATTCAGAAAACAAAGAATAAATTCTTATTTGGCCTAGCTGCTGTTGTGTTCCAGAAGAAATGAATGTTTTTGTAAGATGGTAGGTTTCCCATCAGTTTATAGTAAAACACTATTGTGCCTTTGCTTCAGGAGGAGATGGGAGATCCTATGATGCAGGAAATGGGACAAAACATGAGTTCCTGCCAATGCAGGTTCAGCCACCCATAGGACCGAAGAAACAAAGCAAATCTGCATTTATCCTAGAGCAGTAGTTGATATAGTTAACTCTTGCATTTAATTGATTAAAACCCCATAGCTGAAGGTCCCATTCCGGCTGATTCAAAGTGGTGTCATCCCTGCTTCCAGAGAGGCCCTTATTTGTATCCTAATCTCACAGACTTAAGTTAATGCAGTGCAAGAGCTGGAGCACCTCTTCTGTATATTTCAGCATGATCTGGAATGGAAAACCGAAGGGCTAGAAGGTCTGGAAGCTATTTTGTCTTAAATGACCCAGGGTTCCTGTTTTATTCTTCCTGGCTTCCTGAAGGATGTTACAGAGATGTGTTTTGCAATTTTGAAAAGTTTGAGGAGTAATTTATTGTCCAGAACAATTTAATATATTATAGAAACTGAGCTCCATTAATAGTAATTGAATCACCACCCTGATATTTTTAGCTTTCTCTTAATAATGTCCCTGAAATCTTTTCTGCTCAGTTACTTTTTATAGAGATTCAAAATTATGCCAAATGAATGGGAGTTGTTTAAATAAAGAAAACAAAAATAGACTTATAAAAGCAGGCTGTATATGGAACTGAAACATGGTGGTGGATTTCTCCTATCTGTTTATTCAGCTCACATGATTGCTATGAGGATGGGCTACCTGAAAAAACCTCAGGCACAAGTGATTATGAAGAGGTTTTTTGTTTGTATGCTAACCATTAGTACTTAGTAAAGCTTTCTCATATTAAATATGTGTACCAAACATTTCAATTTAAGTATGTTTTGAAGAATTGTTAATTGGACTATGGAGAAGTCTTTTATCAGCCTAAAATTGTAATTTTCTTCATGAATTTCTTCCTCTAGCAATTTAGAAGTATCTTGTTCCCCCCAATCCCACCACATTTTTGAAAAAGATGCTCTTTTTACATGCTCAGTTAAGCTGATAATGTTTTCAAAATTACTAAACTGGATTAAGAACATTGGACATCTTTTTCTACATGTTGAACTGTGACAATAATATAGGTGAATCTCCTTAATCGCAGCCTAAATATTATAAAACAAATATAAATCAATCCTCATCTTCCCCAATTATAGGAATCATGGAGTTGCACAAAGTTGTAGACTGGCCATATGTAGGGAAAAATAAGTGTACAGCTCAATCTTTCAGTTAATTCTTACATCTTTAATTAAAATAGTAAAATTTTAAGATTATAAAGACATCAGTACAAATTAATATTTTCCTTGATTAAAACAGTTGCTACTGAAGTTTTATCCTTCATTATTTGAATAATTGACAGATTGAATCACAATCATTAAATGAAATACTGGCAGTGATATTGTGACACAGGCTTTTGTATCTAAAACTAGGTAATCTTGATCCAGATGGTTTCAATTTCAAATGATGCCTTCTCTAAATTTATATTAAGATAATTTATATAAAATTATTTTCAGGCAAATTTTTTTATTTGCATTTAATTAAAACAAATCT
>JANHFL010006089.1:46727-61271 GCA_032468155.1 Oxyrhabdium leporinum
ATACGTAATCACCTCTTGTTTCTGAGCTATACTTATATTTTCTATCGCATGTCTGGGATTTGTCCACATCGGAATTTGAACCTAATATTATTTATTGTGGTTGCATCTCTGGTGCACAAAGCATATGGAAGCATACAGGCAATATTCAACATATTCAAGCAATCATAAATGCTCCAAAGCCATGAGAAATAGTACAGATATACTTTTTAAGTTTGTGATGCCTCACAATATGGCATCAATGTGGTTACATACTGTGAAATAGGACAGTGAATGCCCTGTTGTTGATCATCATGATATAGGAAAAAAAGGCTTCAATTTGGTTTGGATGATATACATTTCAACCAATGCTTGAATGGAAGGGATTGTTCCATTATTCATCAACAGCCACAACTCTTAATCTCCAATCCTTAAGAGTTTTGTTCACAACTGTTGCTCAAATGAAACACTGGACTTTGTTCTATGGAGGGCACAGATGCAAAACATATACAATCATACAAATGAAATAGATAATTTACATTGTAGAGGCAAATGAAACAGTCCACAGAATCCACATTATATTTCTTTGATATGCCTTTTGTAGTAGAAATCTGAGTAATACTCATATAATGTGAGTCATAACTGAGATATTTGCAGAGAAACTAGGAGAAACCCAGTAGAATCTCCAAATCAAATGTTGGTTATGTTCTCAGGTGATACTTTACACTCCAGCTTGAACTTTCTCAAATTTAATTTGAGAGCAGTTAACTGAAAGAAACTGAGAAATGTTTTGGTGATGGAGCACAGTATATTGACCAGCTGAAAACTAGAGCTGTAGAGAAAGAAGTGAATGATATAAATTGCAGACTAAATTGTAATTTATGAGTAATCCACCACATTAGCACTTCAAGGCAGTTCAGACAAGAAGCACAACTATGAGTGTTAACTTTACTGTAAGGCTTCATTAAAACAATCTTGCAAGACTGAAAGTCTTTCTTTCCTTTTATTCTGCTGAAAGCTAGGGCAGGTCCCTTCTGAAATGCTTCTCACACCCTTTCACCTTCTGTGGCCTGATATATCTTTTAATGCCAGTTGTCCAGTTTCAGCTCTTCCTCTTTTCTCCTAAAGTTATTCTCATATACCATTACATCCACCAATAATATATACTCCTAAATTATTATAGAACTATACATTGGAAGTTGTTCCATGGTCTCCAATATTGTCAGAAACCCTAAGCACTCCCTCTGTCATGTTATCTCTTACTCATTCCAAAGACACCATAACACGAAACTGTGTTAATACAGAATCGGTTTGTATGTTAGTAAAACAAATGTAGTATATTGGGTTAATGTTATATTGACTGATTAAGCATGCATTTGATCTAATATACTAGCAGGATCACCCTAGGCTAAGGTATACATTCTCATTCTTGCAAATTTATTGAAATTAGTTCTTTCAAAAATTTCAATAATGATGGGGGTGGGAGATTATACAGCTATCTTCATGTTTGATATCATGAAGTTTTGTAGGTGACTGCCCATCTATTTCCCAACTGTTTACAATTAACATTTAAATAGTTTCTTATAATAATTTAGAGTGAAATTTAAATAGATCTGTTTAACTACAGATCCAAAAAGTGCTCTGAGGCTTTGGGGAGGTTTTAGAATTGTAATACCTATCAGGAAATACACACACACACTTCAATTCATATATTTTCCTGGTTGACGTGGCAGGCAGCTAGAAAAGATAATCATGTGATTCTAAGAAATTATGCAGCTGAGAGTCCCAAGTGCTACATTTGCATACATACATGCTTCAAAACATTTTTCTGATTTTTGTTTGAAGTACTACATAGTCTTAGTTCGCTATAATCATGGGCATATCTACATTTTTGCTTGGTTAGAGTTTCTTTGTTGTTATAAAAGTGCAAAGAACAACCATTAAGATGATTAAAGGCCTGGATACTAAAACATATGAAGAACGGTTGCAGGATTTGGGTTTGGCTAGTCTAGAGAAAAGAAGGACTAGGAGTGACATGATGGAACAGCTTGCCATCAGAAGTTGTATGTGCTTCATCACTGGACAGTCACTTGTCTGAAATGGTATAGGGTCTCCTGCTTGAGCATGGGGTTGGACTAGAAGACCTCCAAGGTCCCCTCCAGCTCTACTCTGATGTGATTGATTGATTGATTAACTTATACTGATAAAAATAGACGCCTGGATGGAGATATTCATATATTAGAAAGATATCATGTTGTGTAAAGATTTTCTTATCTAGAATGCTTTTGAGAACCACACAAGTCTAGAGGGAAAAATGTGTAATATGTAATAAATTAAACTATGCTTGCCCAGAGAACATAGTAAGAGACTCACACATAAAAGAATGTAAAAACGATTAACTGAAAAGTGAAAAAATTGTTTACTTTGATAAGACCTGGCTAAAAATCAAAATGATTATTTCTTTACTTCTGAATAAAAATAAGAAAAGCTGGAATCTCTGTGGTGTTTCCTATTGCTGCTAGATTCTGAACATGTGATCCTTTGATAATATGTGTGGCTGCTTCCCTTCTTCAAATGTGCTTGCTGTGTGCTTGAAGCATAGGCATTTTGTGCTAGCATATTGGTAGACAGTTACTCAACCTATTTTGTTGCTGAATTAATAGTGTATAAGTATGCATCAATGAATATATACAATGTATAAGTATGCATCAATAAAAGTGCTACTCAAAATGGCTGACACTTAAAATACTTTGCATGGGATATTCTGTGCATTCGACTGAATTACACATAAAGAGAATTTGGTACCAGCTAAATTCAAGAGAATTTAACATTATTTTTAATGATGATGTATTTTTCTTTTGAAAAAAGTGGACTAATGTTTGTCCTTATTAATTTGAAATATCTAGGTTGGAATCAGTACTGGCCTTGATGGTACTGGGGGAAAGTGCCAAATTAAATATGTCATGTCTGAAAATTTTAATGGACCTAGTGAAATATTTTATTTCAAGCTCTGTGTCTCTTCAAAAACAGGTAAGAGCCAAGTTAATCTTGGTGTAGAAAGGAATTGTGTTTATTATTGTGCTATCCCAGATAAGTTTGTCCAAGATCTGCATTGATCCTGCTGCAGTCAATGCTCTGTAATGTTTTTAAATATGTACTTTAGAATTGTAAATATGTACTTTAGAACTTTTTTTTACACATCTTGGTTCCTATTTGATTAACTGTTGTATAGGAAAAGAATAACAAGAAAAAGATGTCATGTTGGCACTGGCAAGTAGGATACATATATACAAATATCCTCAGAGAAATCTGTTTGCATGGCATTAATGCAGAATTACAAAAAACCGCTTTTCTTGGATTCTGTGACTGCAGAAACAAACATCATAACGACAAAGAATTAAGAGGAGCAAATTTTCCCGATCTTTTGAACTTCTGCCTTCCATTCGATGACTGTAAGTACCAAAGTAGTAATTTTCTCCTGCACTATGTATGTGCGTGGTTCTACGGTGACCACATTATGGCTCATATGAATAGATTCAGTGGTCTATGTAGCCAATTCATTTATACCAACTGGTTGCTGATTTTTTTCGAAGTTGCATCTCTTCTTTGTAATTCTGCATTATATTTGTGTATGTATAACAATTACTATAAAACATACCATTGAAGATTTGTGAGGGGGTCCAACAAGAAGATCAGGGTTGGGGGTAAATCTGAAGCTCTTGCTGCCTAATTTAGATAACAGTGTTGTCTTTATATTGCAATTCTGAACTTGTCACTTCAGTTGTTTTTAGAAGGAGCATTTCTCATCACATAGCTCTTGATAACATCAACAGATACACTGTTCCGTAAAATGAATATTAAAATCCTAAACTTATACATATTTCAGTTCAAAGGAATATTCAAATTACCATTCATGCTTCTTTTTATAAGGGCATGACAACTAGTAATTAATCAGCCACTTCATACACTGCTTTTGAGAATAATTTCAGAAGTTGAGATGTCATCTTAATGAAATTCACACCGATACTACATTCTAAGAACAAATCAAAGAATTTACAAAATTAATCAGGTGAGAATAGGTTTAAGTATTTTCATAATCAGTTTAGGTAATACTACATCTTATTATACAAAGTTAAAATGAACTTAAAAGGAAAATTACAAGAATCCCAGTTTGCCCTAATGTGAGTATGAGCCACCAACCACTTTTCAAAACTAGGAATGTCCTCTTCTACTCCAGCTCACCAGAAAAGCAATTTCCACCTGTATTTTTCTACTAGGCTTCAAAAGTAACATTTTCTGACTTGTATGTCATAAGCAGCCTTGTCCAGTTCGCTTCTTGTGCTTCATCTCTTTGGAGAAAGAGGCCTTCTGCATTCAGTGGCTTCTTCTCTCCCGCCATTGTCTTACATGGACATTGTTTTTACAATTTCACCAATGGGATGGTGAAACTGTTCACTGATGGAACAGAGAAATGGTAGACTTGACTTTTTCTTTTAACCAGGGATTGCTACTTTTCCCTTTTACTGCAAACGAAAGTGGCAATAAATAAGTAATTGGGGAAAAAAATAAAACAATAGTATTTTACCTACCACTTTTTGTCATTCTGTCTTTAATGAAGGTTATTAAAGCTCAAGTTCATAAAAGAAATCTAGGTGCCAATAGAAACATGGCCATGGCAGGAGCCTGAAAACTTATAAAAATGGGATAGCTTTCTCACAAAGTTGAAATTACCTGTGCCATATGTAGGCTAAGATCTAGAGCAGGGGTGTCAAACTCGCGGCATCACAATGTCGTCACGTGACATATTGCAACTTCCCCCCTTCACTAAACTGGAGGTGGGCATGGCCAGTGTGTGATGCATCTAGCCCACGGCCCATGAGTTTGACTAACCTGATCTAGAGGACAGACATTGTAATGAACCAGGTAAAAAGATAGATTTAAATGTTAAGATGGGGTCTTTGTAGAAAGAAATGTTTTCTGCTTAAAATGTATTTGGTTCATTTTTTCTTCTAGTACTGGTGTTTGAGATAATGGCAGAGGTAAAACACCTGCAGAATTGCTAAATACATTCTTTTTTCTCAGTGGTTACTCAATTAGCAATGAGCAGGGGGAAATTAGAATATGAAAAGAATCATTTTTCTTTTCAGCTTGCCTGAATATCTAATGAGTCTCTTTTTCTTCTGTTCTTTTTAAAGAGCTTTTGTTGCAGAACTTTTTATGCCACCTTCTACCCTCTGCATATTCACTTGCTGCGTTGTCAGGGACATATTTCTTTCAATATATTTAAAGTAACAGTTTTGATAGCTGCCATGAGGTCATGCAAAGCAGAACTGAAGACAGCCCTGTGATGCTGTTGGGAACTTGGATGACTAGTTTTGTAACAGATTTCTTTCAAAATGTCTAGACATGTATATTAGATTACAGTCCACTTTTTATGACAGTCCTAGCATACTGCCATCTGCTTATCTTTGTGTATCTCTGTGTGTGTATGCAATAACAAAATAACACTTGGATATTCTAGGTTCTCTTTTCTCTCTTCTTTTAAAAATTCTGTAATAAATTATCAGTGCTTAACTCAACTGGAAAAGAACCAAATGGTTTACTTGGTAAATTGTGAGTAGTTTGGTTGGCTTGATCAGTAATTTATATTGTTCATTTTAAGGTGAATTGAGTGAATGCAATTGTTTTGCATGCTGTAACTTAGCTTTCATAAAATAAACACTTAAGAGAGAAAACAAATTGGGGATGTCTGTATAGGAAGATTCCCTGAGATTATCAGAGTTTATACATAAATCCTTACTCTGCAACTAGCTAAAAGGAAAAGCCCCAAATTGGATTTTGGAGGGAGATTAGAGTAATTGGGAGTACCTTTCTGAAGACAGAAATTTCATGCTGACAATCAGTATCCGATGGCTTGATTAGGTGCCTGCCAAGTGTTTCTGTAGCATCATTTTTTGCATAAACCATAACAGAACTAGCCTGAGATATTTGCACGTACTTTTGGGTTGTAAACCAAACTTATGCATTATCATTTGTTGACTTATTTGATTTATATATTTATCAACTACTTTGTCAATCACAAAGTAGCTCTAGGTAGCTTATAGAATAGGATTAAAATTTAAAATAAAAATAACAAACAGAATCAGCAAAATAATGCATGGCATGGAAGAGAGCGTATATCTAATGCAAACATATTCTCCACTCTTTACTTGCAGGGAGCAGGACACTATCTAAGAGCAGTGTTGAAAAACTAATCCGGTATATTTAATTTCTAAGTTTTAGCAGGATATGAACATAAGGATAGCCTTGGTGCATCACACCATAGCCCAACTTAGTTCAGTTGCTTGAAGAGGATCCAAGGAATGTGTCTTCATTAGCACACAGGGAAGGGAAAGAACTAATCCAAACACATTCAGTATTCTTCTGTCAAGGAGAACGACTTTTGTTATTACAGCTCAAATAAAATAATGTGTACTTCTCTTTTCAATATATTGTGGTCTTAGCTTAACAATCTTACACACATTAATTTAGAGCTTGCAATTTATTAATTGTTTTGGTAGCTCCCTCCTATATCTACCACCCCACACAGTTGATAAACTTAATCAATGGTCCTTCTCTAGACAGTTTAGATTTATTTGCACTTTTGTGCTCCTAGCTTTTTATACATTATATACTTTGGAGATCCTCTCTTTAACTGCATTGCTAGTTTTCCCTAAAGTAGCTTCAGTCTTCTTGCTCTTTAATATGGGTGCACCACGTAGACAACTATGAAACTATGAAAACTCCTTTGCATGACAAATACTCTATTGTAGTTATAAATCTTGAGTAGCAAGTAGAAATGCTTTCTCACAGGTGTGCTAATTAAGTACTCTAAGTCAATAATTTTCTAAATATTCATGCATCTGGCAAATAGACAAAGGCCAAATTTTGGGACACCACCTCAGTCATGGCGGCTAATTTGCCACAATCTTCTATGTATTTCAGAGTGTTATCTTTACCTCTAGTCTTGCTTCTGGCAAATATGATGACCACAGGATTTGATGAATTCATCAATCATATTCAAGAGCCAAATTATATTTTATTTGTTCATACAATGGAAACTTTGCAGAATTTTGCAGTACTCTGTGATATCTGCTACCATACAATGCATGCCCCTCCCACCCATCCACTTAGGAAATAATAGAACCTGACGTCTGCTTGTTCTACTTGCTAACTATTGATCGCTACTGTATTCTATTGCTTTGCAAACTGAAGTGTACACCTGACCTTAATGGAAAGGTAGTAGCATAATTTAAATGAATTTTTTTTGAAGTGCAAAGGTTTATTTCTGATTTTTGAAATGAAGACATTTGGGTCTGTCCCATTCACAGCTCTGTGCTGAGGCATCCGCTATTTTTTTCTATTCGACACCCACAATTTTTCATCCAGAAATCATTATGGAATCATTTCTGACTCTGCTGTCCTGAATTATTATTTTTTCATTGTGTATATGCAAATAAAGAGCTGCTTCAGATTCCCCACAAAACAACCTGGTAACTTTACGAGTTTGATCTTATTTTTATACTCTTTTTCCCCATAAAAAGTTCACTTATTTGGAATAACCCTTGACAGATTGGGATTTTTTTTTCCAGTGAGAAGCAAAGAAATTCATTTTAGCACCCTTTGTATTTTCCCCCAGGCATCTCACAGCTGTTGGAAGTGGGGAATCTAGTGTTTTATATTTGTTCTTTCAGCTTAAGCAATTAATTAGGAATCTTATTTCCCAGCTATTGTACTGCAATATTGTTATTATCCCCTGTATTCTTTTTAAAATGTAAACTATTACCTATTCAGCAAAACATCTGATTAAATACTGTCTATAAACAGGACTGTGCCCTGTGATTAATTCAGTTACTTATCATTGCTAGTAAGTGTGTGGCTAGTACATAGCCATGTTTAGTACATAGCCATGTTTACTCCAAAATGAATCTTACTAAAAGGATTTACAATTTAAATAAATATGTGCAGCAGGGATGGACAATTGCAGTTCCAATAATCCTTAACTATTAGCTATGCTGGCTTGGGCTGATTGGAGCTCTAGTTCAACATTAGTTGGAGAGTCACACTGCTTTTCTCCATGTAAAATTGCAAGTTTACAGCTTGATACCATGGACTGATTTGCACTTCGTGCTTGCCCTGCATGAGGACTTTCCATTTTGGAAGAACAGGAGTGAACAGCCCTACGCTGTTAAGAAGGTGACTCCCACCTGTGTTTTTTCCCCTCTGCATTAAAGTAATGTTTTTCACCTTCTGCCAGGCACATTTCATTCTATTTTACACAGTTGTCTCAGTTCAATTAACTGGTATATGCTCTGGAGGGCAGTCACTGTACTCACTGCGCTCTGCCTCCAATGGCCATTTCATGCTGGGATGCCTACCCTGAAAGGCTAAATCTTTGTTGTGATATGTGTATGTGACATGTTTGTGCGTGCTTGTGTGTGTACATTAGCGGAATAATGAAATGCTGGCTGTTTCTTTTAACTGAATGATATTGACAAGGTTTTTGTCAAGTTTCCCCTTCCAGCCCAAATGACAGGAAGAACTATAAAACTGTTTTTGCAACTGGCACTTGCTCTCCTGGCATAGGTGAGAGGAGAAAAGAAGCAGGGAATCCACAGTTGAGGGCTATGCTAACTGTGTTCTGAGCAGAATTTTGTAATCAGAGTGGAAGGAAGGATGAAATGTAGGAAATAATTTCTTAAAATGGTTTAATTCCCTGCCAGTTTATACATAGGAGACAACTACCTGAAGACTGTGGTGCAAAAAAGCCCTGTGTATGTTTACTAAAAAATAGAAACCCCCCCCCAAAAAAAAAACAGTGAAGCACATTTCCTGAGCATGTACCCTGTAAATCATGGGTATGCTCATCTCTAATGTAAGGGACAATCTAACTCAGTCACTTTACAGCTTTCATCTAGCCTAGGCAAAATGATCAGGAGAGAAGTTGATAATTAGTTCCCACTTCTTGTTGCCAAGATGATTACATTGATATGTTCATGAAGTCACGGGGAGTTGAGCTCAACAAAGGAGATTTTGCATCTATTTTATAGATACAAAGGACAATTAGCTTACCATACCCTTCACTTCAGCAGAGGAACAGCCAATATGCAGAAAGATTGGACCTTCCTTCTTTCCTTCCCTTTTGTATCTGATAAGAGATGAGTTGATCTTTCTTTGCACAGGCCAACAGAAGTAATAATCAGTGATTAGCTTGATACTGCTTCTGAAAGGATAGAGAATGAAAGTATGAAAAGCTCTTAATTGCTGGATGATTATCTAGAATTCTTGCAATAGAAATGAAGGCAGGCAAACAATTTCTAAGAATCTCAATCATTCTTCAAATGTGCATTATGTTAAAAAAGAAAATGATTAATTTATGCTACCTCAGGGCATGGAAATAGCTACTAGTTGTGAAGACTTAGAACAATAATGAACATTTAATAGTGGACAAAATTGTTAGCAAATCATCATGGGACTTTCAGGCACTGCCATGGTATTAATAGGAAACATTCTTGTGTCTCCACATTCTGTTTATCGGTTTCGCTATGACATTTGATTGATAAGATTGGACAAGGAGAGCTCTTTGCAAAAAAACTCTGGGTTTTCATAGAGCCTGGCTCTCCTTTCCTCTCCATTATTTAGTGCCCAATCTTTTCAGTTATTTGTGGAAAGAGGGGCTTGCCTGTTTGTCCTCCTGATGTGGGAAGGGATGGCGGGGGTCTCCTTGATTCAGCCCCCGTAGTTCACTGAATTGCTTTCTTAATGGCAACAGCAGTATGACTCTTGCCTTCATCAAGGACCACAGTGAGCAAAGAAACAAAACCACTCGGTGCATGAAAACAGCACAACTGCAATTGTACTGCAGAAACAAGTCAAATGTTCACTGAAGGCTATGCTCTATCTAGCTATTAAACAAATCCATCTTTTCCTTGTACAAAGCATTATCCCTGCTTGCGATAGCAGCAACCAGCTCTGCCCTCCTGTAAGGGCAGGAATCTGCTGGTCTCTTTGTTGATGCATGACAAGGCAGTTCGGTGGGGGGTGGCTGCTGTTGGCCTCTGCCCCATTTTGAAGATAGGAGGAGGCCATTGGTGAGGCTACGGAAAGAATTCAATGTCAGAAGTGAGGGAAAAATAACCACTGCTTTCATGTGAGGCATTTTTAACTTTGATGAGGCATTGCTTGCTAGCATTCAGCTGGAAATGGAATTAAAATAATAATGTGTCTGTTGAGGACTAATCAGTTTATTACATCATATGCTTTTGTGGACTATAGAGCTCTGTAATGAATTTGTATTATTTTTTTAAATGCCACATGACTCTTGGCTACTTTTGCTGCAACAGATTAATGAAGCTAACTCTTTGCATATTAGACATGTAGTGTTGGCTTCACACAGAACATTTAGAAAAGTTCCATTCAGCAATGCTCATTGAACGAGCAAGGTTTTTAGATCAATGCCTACACCAGTGCTTCTCAACCTTGGCTAATTTAAAAAGTATGGATTTCAACTCCCAGAATTCCCTAGCCAATAGGTCATGAGGTTGGAGGATTCTGGGATTTGACATTCACACATCTTAAATTAGTGAAGGTTGAGAAACACTGGCTTACACAACTCTAAGCAATCTAATTCAGCAAAAATCCTCTGCAGTTTTAATTATTTTAAAAGTGTGTAACTGACCTTTTTATTGTACTGGCAGTGCTTAGATGATTTAAAACAATGTACAATTGTAAAATAAATCATGAAAGCTAGAAAATACAGTAGAATGATTAGTTTACTTCCATGCAGTTTCATTTCATTGCTTCTTGATCAGTACAGCAGTAGCATTGCTCATGAATTGCTTCTTAATTGCACCTTAATTAGGGTAATTGGTGAAAGTGTTATTTTGCAGTACAATGAAAAAGAAAAAAATAGAAGAAATTAATAATTAACCCCTTTTCCTTGTGGAACTGAGTGAGTGGGAGTCATGAAGATATTATTAATCACTCTATAGAAATGCTGCTGCTCTGAACTGGAAGCAATAAGAAACCTAAAGAAAAAAGTTAATAAGCAAAAGCCAGACAATCATAAATAGCTTCAATTGTTCTTTGAAAGTCAACACCCGATAAGCCACCAATAACATTCTGTTGGTTTATTTGTTAAAATCTGGTTTATCAAACAATAGTAGAAAAACACTAGAGTGCAAATACTAATAATATCATCTGGATTCTTTTTAAAAAGGGAAAGAATGTATTGCAAATTAAATATGTAAACTGGAAGCAGTTAGAGGGATTGCTGTTACTTTTTTTACTTCTGCGATAATATGGCCAGCCCAATGGTGAAAGTCAAGGGGGAGGGAAGTAGAGTGATGTAAGCAACATCATAGTGTAAGTCTTGCCCCTTTTGCACTGAAGGCTGGAGCTTTCAGCCTAATGTTTGAAGGATTCAGGTTGGAATTAGGAAAATTTGTTAAAGGTATTGCTGATGCAGAAAGTTGCAGCTGTGATGAGTGTAACAGTGGTGGATCATTACAACCTAGCAACAAGAAAGTTACAAGTTAGAAGGACACGTTAGAAGGATGCTAGCTAAGGTACCTAGATATATAAACTTTGGTAAACTCTAGCTTATTATAATAGTAAAAGATGCACCTAAGAAAGCTTATTAACATAAACATGAGATGTATGAAGGAGGGTAAACAAACAAATCAAAAGAAATGTGTCAAGGAACCAATATTTGATTCTTAGGGTATCAACTTCCTTAATCATAGCTATGAATATAAAATTTGTATTTATGCATTGTTTGGGGTGTTTGCTCCTTTAGCTGCTGAGACCCTTTTGCTGGAGTACTCCAATAAATGAAGCTGAAAATGCCATTTCTTGTGTCTGTGGTCTTTATTGGCTTTGGCACTAGGATAGCACCCGTTTTGGGTACAACATGTTGTGATGTTGCTTTTGTCAAAAGCCTGTAAATTCCTCTGGCTTACCTTTACTGACAACTCTTTCAAAGGTCATAACATTCATTGGACTATTCTGTTAGCAGTAGCATCACAAGCATCTGTGAACTAGAAAGATGGTTGCTAGGATGCTAATGTTCTACACCAAAGCTCAGTGCATAGAGTAATGTTTTTTAAAAGCAATAACAGTTAATTGAATTCCTTACATGGTAAAATGCTTTCCATAATTTTTTAAAGGACCTTGACATATCTAAATTTGGCCTGAGCTTGCAGAGGTGTCAGCTGTCTGTCAGCGTTCCAATAAAACCCCTCTTGTCCATTAAGCACTCAGAAACAAAGTTCATCCAAGTAAGAATTTATTAAAGAAGTTATATTAGCACATCTGGGGAAAACCTGAATCTGAATTTCCAGATTTTTCCCTCCCCAAGAGAAATTCAAAGATCCACCCTCGTTCCTCCATCATAGGTCATATTGCACAATCCAACTCCATCTCAAGTGAAGTCCTTCCCTTCACCACTCCTCTTCCAGGTGCAGGTTGTCATGTCCTTGACTCTCTGGGGAAGAATGATGTTGTGTCTACTTTCCCCAGCTCAGTGTGAATATCCCCCCCTCCCATTTTCCCAGGCACTAATTGTGGCAGCCGCAGAGGCCTTCTACAAAAATGGCTCCCAAGGCTGACACTGTCTGCTTTTAAAGCAGAATTCTAGACTATGTGGATTTCTTGATTTGATCAGGAAAACATTTCTCATATTTTGAGCAGTGATGTTATGGTACCCTGGTTTACTGTTATTTCAGATAATGATCCCTTCTGGGTTATACGTTATGGTGTGATCTACAATCTTGTTATCCTGCGTAGTGAACTCTTGGGAGATATGAATCGAGAAGGATTAAGAAATGCTGTCTGGCGAACTTTACAAAAACAAAAGGGTGCTGAAAAGGATAGTCGAGTCCTGGATGCAGCAAAAGTAGCAGAGGTAAGCTTGAAATGTAATAGGTGATTTAAATCATTGACCAAATAATGTTATAACGTCACAGCTATCTGTCTCCTACTTTCCTTACCACAACAATCCTGTGAATTGAGTTAGGCTGAGAGGAGGAGTGTGGCCCAAAATCACCCACTTGGCTTTCATGTCTAAGGGAGGCTGAGAATTCACAGCATCCTTGTTTCTAGATCACGGGTGTCAAACTTGTGGTGTCACATTCTCGTCACATGACGTTTCATGACATTTTTCCTCTTTGCTAAAGCAGGCATGGGCATGGCCAGCACGTGGTACATCTGGCCCGTAGGCCATGAGTTTGACACCCCTATTCTAGATCAACACCTTAACTATACACCAAATGTAGCTGGTATTCCTTCATATGTCAGCCGCTTTTAAGGCTGTATATTCATTTATTTCACAGCTTTTGTAACTCACCCCAATCTGTAGAGTCTCAATAGAATACAACAGAGCAAAAATATTTGATTTCTTTTCCTAAACAAAGCTTTCACTTATTTCTATTAAATGTTTTTCTATTTTTTCAGCCAATTTCCCTAACTTCTTTTTCAATTTTGTATTTGTTTTATAGAGAATATGACTAAGATTGATTTCTTGCTTTGCTTTTCATTGGAATAGGATTTAGCTATACAAATAGCCCCTACTACAACGAAGTGAAAGTGAGAGAATATAGGGAAATGTTTTAGCCGTAGTCCTGTTTTCTAAAATTTCTGAATCAACTGCTATGAAAATAACCAGTTCTCATCTTTTGTTTGGGCTACGTTTCCTTCTGTGAGATAGCCATATCACTTTTCAGAATTACATATCTTTCACTCCTGACCCCCAGTATAATTCCTGTGTCCTATGGTTTTCGGGAAGCGTCGATGGTTTTCAACCTGCTCACAAACCATCAAAGCTTATAGCACAAATGTAGCTTTGATTTAAATATTTTAGCAAGTGGCAACACTTGACCAATCTTGTCTGAACTTGAAAGCTAAGCAGATTTGGATTTGGTGAATTTGGATTGGAGACCACCAGGATATAACAGGCTATAAACTAGAATGAGCATATTATACTGGCATTCCTTGACTTATGACTGTTATAGAACCTGATCATTATGGTTATAAGTTGTAGTGGTCATTGACTGAGGCACTATGTGATTGCCCTGCTTGATGATCACAAACCTGGCTCCTCCCCATTGCATTTGTTAAGCAGAACATGGGGTGCCTCAGGGATGGGAGAGACTCTGGATGGCCTGGCGCAAACCCAGACCTGCAACTGCAGCACCTACCCAGCTCACATGTGGCTTGTCTGGGATCTCCCAGGGTCTACCCCACCTCCTAAAGTTACCCTGTGCTCTGCTTCCTGCCAGCTGGGTCCTCCACCCTTGGGCCTCCTCTGCTCCTGTCACACATTGGTCCGTTTATCTTTTTGAAAGATTGCCGGAGGCCGGAAGATATCTGGAGGCCGGAAACAGGCCCATTTCTGGTCTTCCGGAACTTCTGGGAGGCCCGTTTTTTGCCCTCCCCGAACCTCTGCACGGGCCCTGCACTTACCTGTGATCCAAAACTGGCTGCGTGTGGACTCCGGGGAGGGGTGGGTGGGGCCCGCCAGGGGTGTGATTT
>JANHFL010006090.1:19867-30318 GCA_032468155.1 Oxyrhabdium leporinum
CCGCCCCACTCCGAGGACTCGGGGCGGTTCACAACTGTAGAAAACATTCAAAACCCCTTTAAAACCCCATTTACAAAAATATTAATTAAGAACTTTAATTAAAAAAACGATTAAAAAACCAATGTATTAAAAATGCAAATGTATGGCAAGCCTTGAGAAAAAGCCATGGAATTGGAGCTCAACTTGCTACCCTTTAAGAAAGGAAGCTCCATAGTAAAACAAAAACAAAAGAATGAACGTGGACAGAGGAAAAGGCACTATCAAATGCACTGGATGAAAGTAAAAACCAAGAGCAAGCAATGAAAATATAGTCTCCAGTAGAAGTCAGAAACAATACTCAGTTCCTTCGAATTCAGACTGTGGATGTTCAGAAGGATGAAAATGAACGTAAGACGGGCCATGACTCCCTAAATGATAAATAGTAAGAAACTGCCCAATAGGAAGACAAAGTGTAGTAGTAGTAGTAGTTGGTTTTTTTAGGACTCCAACAATTGAAACAAACATATGTTGACTGAATCTATCAACTAATGAAGTTTGCCGTTTGCCAGCAAAAGGTTCAAGGATATGACAGAGGTTTTTCTAAGATTTACCACTTTTAATAGCAATTATCCCTTCCTGTTGATAGATGTCAGGAAAAATGATGTTGTAAAAAAGAACTCTATCATAACATTTCTGACTAAAGGGTGAAAGACGTGCATGATCCTAAGTCAGCTGGTCATATTAATAAGTACTGTTACATTAAGAACAAGACTGCTATGGTCAGTCCACACACTGTTCTGAATCCATACTATGGAGACAGAAGTCTCTTTGCCTGAACTAAGGGGTGCAGTGCTTAGAATGCAGTGTTGCACTGTCAGGAGTTTGATTCTTACTGGCTCCAGGTTGACTCAGCCTTCCATCCTTCTGAGGTAGGTAAAATGAGGACCTAAATTGTTAGGGGAAATATCTGTGAACCTCTTAGAGTGGGCTGTAAAGCACTATGAAGGGTTATACGAGTCTAAGTGCTATAGCTGTTACTAATCTTCCAAAGTGAGTGCCTTCTGGCAGAAGTGGATTTGGCTTTCGGAATTTGGCAAATCAGTCAAATTTTGGAAGTTGTGGTCCAGGCTGGTTTCGTTTGGAACACCAGATTAAAGAAAATTGAGTTAAAGTGTTTTAGATCATAGAGAAAGACAAATCAACTTCTCACTTGGTGGAATGTGCTAATAAATAGAGACGTATATAAGTTAATTTATCAGTTACTGGCCTTTCCAAAGATTTTAAAAATGAAGTGTGAGTAAAACATAATGCACACAAGTGTGCATTGTTTTGCTTTCCAAACTGCAAGGTTCCTGCTAACTGCTTGTTCCAAAAGCTGAAAAAGCAGCTGAAGCACCCTTTTAAAATATTTTTTTTAAACAAAGTCAAGACATAATTTAACAGCCCTTCTCCATATACTACTTATTTATGCTATTTCAAATTCCTATAGCAGTTTTAAAAAACAACAACAATATACCGCAAATACATAATTGCCTAAATGTTAAATTTTCATGAGAGTGAAGACATTTTTCTAGGGCTCCAGAATTAGCCTTCCAGTCATATGTGAACCAGCAGAAATCAGCCCCTGCATAAAATCTATTGTCCATCTCAAGACAGTACCTTGATTTTATATATGCAAGGGATGTTAAACCAATCCATTGGTTAAGCCCATTGGTTTTGCTGCTCTTTGCTTCTGAGCATCATCAGCCAGCGAAAAGCCAATTGCCAGCCACAGCCCTGTTATGGTTGGCTGAAAGCATTGATAGACAATTAGAGTAAGTTCACCATTAATTCCAGCTAGAGAATAAACATTCTGGATTCATCCCAGCTGTCAATTTCATCTAGTAACCATAATTACATGTAAACCTAGATTCTCCCATCAGTCTGACATATTACCCACACCACCACTATCTGTCTGTCCTGAAATAGTTAACTGATCCTAATAATTTGGACATGACATTAGGCACTTCTTCAAGATTTAAAATGGACATTTGCCTGTCTACACTTGCATACTTTTCCTATGATTACATTCACAATTTCTGTCATACCAATGCCCAATGATTGCCTTTTCCTCTGAAGAAAAAGTGGATTCTTTAAGCAAAGTAGGAAACAGAGAAGTGAGGGAAAATTTAAAGGAAAGATCGCAAACAAACTGGAGGTATAATGTGCATAATCCTTCTTTTACATTTAGCCAAAAAATCCCAGACCAAAGTTATGGAATTTATCTTCTGGGCTTTCCATTTTCCTTCTGAGAGCTTAGGGGGAGTTGTTGGTGCTGATTCATTCAGACAAAGCGATCCTTTGCAGAAGGAATAACAAAGAAGGTAAATAAAAGTAGACACCCCTAAACTTAGCTTGCCACCAATTAACTACATCTATGCAGTCTTCTAAGCCAAGGGTCTCCAACTTTGGCAACTTTAAGACATGTGCTGGCTGGGGAATTCTGGGCATTGAAATCTACAGGTCTTAAAGTTGCTAAGGTTGGAGAGCCATGTTCTAAGCAGGGTTATGGAAATGTTGTGGCCCTCTTTTTTGCTTTTGTTTTCAAACTCGCAGCCTAGTCAACAACTCTGGAATTCCTTATTGGAACTCTTCCAAGTATTATCCAGAGCTGACCATACTTAACTTCTGAGATCAAAGTCACGTGTTGCAACCTGCTGAGGTAAGCATCAGGGAAGACACCATCAAATTTAAAGAAGTCTGGTGTAGCTTATCTATTTGTGAATATTATTTTAATCATTTTTTTCTTTGTTACATTTCAAGATGAGGTCAAGTGCAACTATATTCAGATATGAATATTTTTCTGTTGTCCCTTTTCCATTTTTTTGCTTAGTGAACTGCTATGACATATGCACTGGTGCATTCCTGTTGTGCATTATACTGCAAAGAAACCCATCCATTTTGCACTATTCACAATATGCACCCAGATTTCTGAGGGATATTTTCCCTGAAGTGTTCATCCTCAAATGCAATGTAAATTATTAAGCTAGATCTAGAACTTCCATAGACCTGCATGAAGAAAAGTACAGTATTCTCACATAACAAGTGCCTATTTAGCAATTGTTTACCAGTGGTCACACTGGTCCTTGAATTTATGACCATCGCAGTATCCCCACGGTCATATGTTCACCATTTGTAACTTTACAGCCAGCTTCTGACAAGAGTCAATGGCAGTAAAATCACAAATCGTGTTTATATGGTGTCTTGCTTAGTGATCAAAAGTGATTCACTTAACAACCATGGCAAAAATGAGGTCATAGATCTGTTGTGGCCATGTGATTTCTTGCTTAATGACTGCATTGCTTAATGATGGAGTTCCTATTTCAATGGTGAGAGTCTTTAAGCAAGGACTATCTGCATGAAAGTCTGCAGCAATTTCTCTGGACTAAGAACAATTTAGATCTAGCAATATTAAATTGCCTGAATGCAGTTATAATATTCATACACAAGAATAATAAGATAAAGCATGTTGTTGAGAGATCCAAATGTTCATTTATGCCAATAATTATACACGAAACATTAATTTCTGATTATTATTTACTTTGTGAATACTACCAAAGCCTTCTTCCTTTTCCCCACTGTAATTGTCATTGAACTTATTTATGATGGGCACAATCTAATTCAAACTCATGTAAATTTAATATAAAAAAACCCCTCTTCTTATTGCCTGATATTTTTTTAACCAATTTTATACTGTCAGCATGAGAAGGAAATAAACACTTTCTTGATGACAGCAATAAATTAATGAACAAAGAGATGTTAAAAAAATTAAATCGTTACACAATTTCAAGGCAAGGCATTATATTTTGTGGAGATCCATCTTAAAACAATTGTTTATTTTCCCCCAACAAGAATGAAGTATCTTAGGCAGGCATCACATGTGAACACTTGCTTAACTCCAAAGAAGGATCTAGTCTTTATTGTCACTTACATAGTTTGAATATTCTTCGGGCAACCTTGTCAGGAGAAATTTAGCATTTTCACGTCCAATCCCATTTAAGTGAAGGAACACTGAATAATATCTTCTTCTCTGTCCTTCAAAAAGTCTTCCAATGCCCCTCTTCTCTTTTTCAACTGTCTGGTGCCCTTGCAAAATACCATGTCCGTCTACTTACCAAGGAGCATAGGTGGGCATGGAATGTTGCAAGGACATAGGCAGTCGAAAAAGAGGAAAAGGGCATTGGAAGAATATTGGAAAGACGGTGAAGCAGAGGCACTGAAGCTAGTATACCATGAAGGTTTACTAAATGCCAAAGATGCCAAACTGGCCTACAAGAAAAATCAAATGAAAAATAGAAGAGAGACATAGCAAGGCAAAGTATTACATTGCCAGGACACAAAAAAGTAGCAGGCAAAGCAGATAACAACATGACCAGATAATGGCTAAGAGCAGAAAAGTTGACAAAAGAGACAGAGAGTAATTCTAACTGTACAAGACAACACTTTAAGAACAAGAGCCAGAATTGACAAGACAGCAACAGAGAACAAATGCTGTCTCTGCAAAGAAGCTGAAGAAACAGTGGGTCAACTAATTGGCTGCTTCAAGAAGATTGTGCAGACTGACCACAAACAATGGGATGACAAAGTAGCAACAATGGTGCACTGGAATATCTGCAAGAAATATCACGTGCCTGCAAACAAAAACTGATGGGACAACAAAACAGGCAAATTAATAGCAAATGAAGCTAAACTCTTCTGGAACTTTAGAATTTAAACAGACAAGCATTTGTTACATAACACTCCAGACTAAACAATTCATAGGAAAGACTAAAAAAATCTGGATAGAAGACATTGCAATACCTGGAAGCAGAGATTAGAAGAGAAAGAACTGGAGAGAAATTACAAAGACCTGCAAAAAGAAGTTGCAGGGCTATGGCAAAAGAAAGCAAAGATTGTATCAACAGTAATAGGCACCTCAGGCACAATTCCAAAACATCTGAACTATCACTTGAACACTATCAGCATTGACAAAGTCACCATCAGTCAATTGCAAAAGACAGCTTTCTTGGAAGAGCTTACATCTTGTAACAATCCCTTTAATGTTAGTAAACAAGAACATCTGCCTATCCCAGGTCCTTAGCAAGGACTCGATAGTTGGATAAAAATGCCAAATCCAGTCTAAATGTGCGTCCAACTATAAAGATACCATTTATTTTGGTTGTTCATAAAGACACATTTTCCAAAACATTTTGGAATGGAATGTTTGACTGAAATAGAGGGCTTACAGATTCTTTCTAATCTGAAAATGGGCTGTGGATAATTGAGATCATTTTTTGGAACGGTCCATTTCAAGGTTGGATACTTTCTGAATACGCAGAATGTCACATGGTGAACCTAGAGCATTTGGAAAAATAACCTGTTTTGAGATTGGAACATTTCACAGCAGAATGTATTGTGGCTCTCTACTCATAAAGCATCAAGCTCAACAACAAAAAAGGGACAGAGAAAAGATGGAGAATGAACAAAGGTAGCAGAAGTCAAAGGTAAATGTTCAGGAAAAGAAATACATTTCTGATCACTGGGTAAACCAAGGTAAGGATGGGAAGATGCAGATCTTGTGGGAACCACAAATTATGGGCAGAGACATAAAATATAAAATAAGTGGAAGTCAATGCAAAGGGTAGTAATATATAGTTCTTTCAGAGAAGAAGCTACACGATGACAGAAAGAGAAGATAAATGAGTAGCCAAAAACTGAAGAGGTTTTTTTTTAACTATATAGATATTTATTAAGGAAGAAAGTCCAGGGAAAGGAATATTTACTATAAAACGAATAACATACAGAAAACAAAACCATGTTGGTGAGAAAAGTAAGTAATAAGAGTGGGGAAAAAAGAGGATAGAGATAGAATGAAACAAGTAAAAGCTAAAGGGAAGGCAAGAATCAAGGAGAATAAGGAGAAAGAAAATATCACAATTTTTAAAATAAATATTCAAAAGTTGGAAATAGCAACTTGTGTAAATATAAGAAAGAAAGGCATCTTTATGTTTTATTTATTCTGTCTGGATAGAATGGATAATATAAAAATGAAACAAAATGAAGGATGTGTAGAGATGGAGCAATAGCTCTGCCTTAGATAATTCGAGGTACCCAGTCAGAAATAATTACAATTAATGTCAAAATGTTGTATAAAAAAGAGAAAATTATGCTAAGGTATGCAAAAAGTATGCAAAGAAAGAAATGCTTACAGGTCTGCTGTTTTGAAGAGAAAACAAATATTGAAAGTTGAAATAATAGATCCCAGCAGGAATCAGTTTAAGAGAATAGGCCCCAAATACCACTCTGGGGAAATGAGGGGGTGGGAAGAGGAAGATAAGGTTCAGCAGGCTGTCATATATATTGGCAAAATAAATAAACAGGAAACCAAAATAGGAAAGAAAATGAAGTGTACAAAATAGAAACTTATCAAAAAGCACAGATTTGTAAACCCTCAACTATAAATACTCGATGTGATTTAGAATATGCCTTTCCCAATATGTCAGTCTGTGACCCAATCAGAGGAATTGTGGACCAACACAATCATCCATTCTCATGGCAAATAGAGATAATGGCATTAAATACATAGAACCTCTTTTTGAGTTGCACTGATGTCAACGTTATAAGATCCTGCTGAAACCAGTGCCTGAAGGGCAGTTACATCAGGGTTTAATCTACTCTCAATATTCTGGTTTATAATAACCTATTGAATTCACATCCTAAACTCAATGGAAGAACCTTTCCTCGTGCTTCCAGTGCCTGGACAGTGGTATCACTAATTCTTGAGTACAGTTTGCTGTCAATTCTTTTTTTTCCTCCTAATCTCCTCCACCCCTTGAGAAGGATTCATCTGAAAGCAGGAGCTTGTGTATGTGTGAATTATGACTTGCAATATATTGTGAGAAAGTGATGTCAGGGCAGCAGAAAAGAGAATCCTATTGAATTTAGAAAAGTTGTTTTCAATGTTAAGCTCAGAACATTTTCAGGATAAAATACAAAATGAAATATTCTTGCCACCAATATTGCTCGGTCTTCTTCTACCACTTCTACCAGTTTCATGTGACCTTTTCTATACATAATTCAGATAATCCAGTTAAAGCTTTTGAAACCAATCTTCAATGTAGTCTCTCACTGGGCTGGCATCACTTGCAAACTACTAAGGCAGATAACTGAAAGCCATTAGTGGCAAAGATGAAGAAGCCTGGAGTTATTTATGAAGCAAAAATATCTAGTGTCTTACACAAACTCTGCCACCACCACAAATCCCAAATACTCACATAGTTATCTCTTGCAGACCAGCCGGGATAGAGCTGCATGTGAAGCTGCCTTTCCTTGCGGGCCAGTTCATAATACTTGGCTTGCTCCTCTCGTGACAATGCGTGCCACTGAAAAGGAACCATGGAAAACAATGAGCACCCAAGAAATTTACAGTGTTCTCACACCCTGATCGTACTGTTGCTTTCCGGGTGTTGGTAGTTTACAGCTCCCATCAGCAGCAACCAGCCACATTCTTAAGCAAGATCTAAAATATATCTAGAAATCTTAATTCTTAAAATCTTAAATCTGTTAACATCTAATTTATTGCATAGATGCAAGGTGGGTGGACATATTCACAAAGATTCAGCCCTTAACTTTACATATGGTATTTGGAAACACTCTGTTGCACACATCTGATCTTGATAAACACATGAAAGAAGAATCTTCCACATAACAGAGCAGAACGAGGAATAGTGATCTTGCAGATGCAGCTGAACTGCAACTTCTAGACATTTGTTTATTAATTATATCGATTTATATAGCCACCATCTCACAGCAGTGAATCTGAAGAATGGGCAGCAGGAAGAATTGCAAAAACAATACAGTTCCAACTCTTATGATAAAGTAATGCTCCATTTCCTCCTTCCACCTATGAGTATTCTGTACCAGAACATGAAAAAAAAAGATGCAGCAATAGGAATTTTATTTTAGAATTTCTTCGTTTCTCAAGTCCCCAAATCACTAATTACTAATACAGTCACTGTTATTCATTTGCATATGCCTGTACTTATCAGTTTTTATGGAAACTGAACTTCTCTGTGGAGGAAGCAACAGCAAACATTTATTAAATAAAGAGAATTCAATCTCTTATTCTATAAATAAATGAAATCCCTGCATTGTTAAAAAAAAACCCAAATTTAGGAATAGAAGATTTTGACTGAATTCACCAACATTGTTTTTGCTTTTTAAAATGCAATAAATACATATATATATATATCCACTTTAAATTTTTACTATTTAGAATCAAGATCAGAATTTAGGATAAAATTGAAAGTTATGTACCTAACAAGTTTAAGCCCTGATAAGAAAAAATAAATTACATGATTGGCCAAAAAGTAAATTAAAAAGATCACTGGTCTTTGAAATCCAAAATGAAAAAGCGTCCTCAGCTATAATAAATTAGTTGAACAGCCTTTGGTAGGTCATTTCTCATGTTACATGACAATATGACAATAATTGGCACCTGCCCTACAGTGTTGTGTGGATCCATACTTTGTAGAGGGGAAAATACTTTAGATGTAGAAAGTGATCTACAAATAATCAATTTGAGTTTCCCGACATCTTTTCAAAGTCCCAGATAATGAAAACTGCTTCATAATCTGCTGATGCAGGGACTTCTATACAACCTTCCCAAAACAAATTGTGTGTGTGTGTGGTATTTTCTTAAGCAGTCCTTTCTGCATCAGTGCAGAAGTTTTGTTATAAATTTTGTTACATTTTCAAAGCCCATCCAAATGCACTAAAACAGATACAGGGACCATTAAAGTCTAAATATGGAGAAGATGCAGCAAAACTAGAAAAGTGTGTTGGTAAACTGCAAACTGCACATCAACCAGGCCACTATACAGCTGGACTATTCACCAATACAGGAGAATAATTTCCAGAGCCTTTCTCCAGCCTTTTCCCCAAACCATTGGAGCAATATCTTGGCTGAAAATAATGTTTACAACTAAAATCCAGAATTTCTGAAAAACCAAAAAACTCATTCATCATGAACCTTTCCTAATGCCTATATATCAATCTAAACAAGACAGACCACTTGTGCTCTTACCCGTCTTCCTAAAATTTGATTGATCGCGGCACTTTCCTTCAAGGTGCATTCAGCAATGACCTTTGCCCGCATTTCTTTCATGTACAACATAAAAGCATTCAACGGCTTCTTGATGGTAGGCTTCTTAGCTTCCTTTTCTCTCTTTGGTTCTGATTGTGATTTCCTTATATGAAAGAGAAAAGAACCCATCGATAATACAGGGTGTTACCTCAGTACTGCAGCCTCTTAGAAAATAATAAAAAAGAAGGATTGACAGTGTAGGATTAAAAACCAATGAGCCAAAGATTAAACATTAAAAGAGCAAAATATGTTTTCTAATGGTAGCCAACTCTAAGACATTATCACTGGAGATATAATTTTGGTCTCTACAGTTCAAAATATCCTACAAAACATCCTATTTATCCAGTTCAACTAATTTGCTCTGTTAATCTGATATATGAAATATTCATGCAGGAATCACCATGTTTATTACTTTTGCCTGGTAGGATGGAAGATGTTCTTTTTGAACTGCTACAACAGATGTGTGTGTGCCTGATTATGTCTGATGAGTAACAGACAGAGTGCAATCTTCCAATCTGTAACCCTGAAAATGAGGCTTGTGGACACTGGCTTTGCAAATGAGAAGAAGCAGCTGCTCTTCCAAGAGATGGAACTAGTAAGGGAGCATGCCAGAGAACATATTAGACCACCTGTTCCTGCCAGATTCCTCCCACCTGAAGAAGTTCCCTTAGTTCCCTGTTGGCCCATGGGCCAGATGTGTCACGCACAGGCCACGCCCATCCTAGCTTCGCGAAGGGGAAAAACATCATGAAACGTCACGTGATGGCAACGTAATGCAGCGAGCTTGACACCCGTGCCTTAGTAGAAGCAGCTTATGACAACCCATTTCTGTGAAGTGAAGAAGGCAGAGGTCAGAAAGTACTGCATTTCTATCATGGCTGCCGCCCTTCTGTGACAGCCTTCCAGAGACTTTTACAGACTGAACTTTTCTGGAGGACCTTTATTGATGTATATTAATTATTACTTGGGTATTAATTATTATTAATTATATGTAGTTTTTGAGCTATGGTGGTAATTGGGACCAGAATTTCCATTGGTAAATGATGTGGTCATAAAGCATGATCTGACATTTAGCAACAGCAATCCTACCACTCTCCATTGCTATTATTACCAACTGACCCAAGCCACTCCCAGCCTTAAGTTTGGAACTGCCCCCTCTTCAATTCCCCCATCCTCTTAACACACACACCCCATCTCTGCCTTTATGGCCACTTTGCATTCTGTCACCTCTGTCAGTCCTGCTGCCCTGTGCTCACTGGCCATACTACCCTCAGCTGACTTTTGCCATCTTTCTCCAACTGCTAACTAG
>JANHFL010006090.1:30476-49350 GCA_032468155.1 Oxyrhabdium leporinum
GCTAACTAGTTGTGCCCAGCCTGGTTCAAAGATCTTCTTTCTGAGGTCACTTGTTTCACGCTCCGAATAACATGCACAGTTCCCAGGCTTCTGTGGCCAACTAAAATTCATGAGTAGGCCATTCCTGCTGTTCTCCAAATCACTTGCATCATTCTTGTGATGCTTCGCAAAGCCTTTGAAAGCCTCCGAGGCATCCTGAAGCATCGTAAGAACAGCGTGTACTTTTTGAAGGACAGTGTGAGTAGACTCGGAAGAAGGCCTAGCAGGATCAGATATTGCTTCACATAGGGCAGGTTGGGCACACCTTTTTAGCAGCAGGAGGAAGATGGTGGTGGTCAGTTGGGTGTGGCAGGACCTTCAGAGTGTGGGGTGGCAACAGCTTTGAGCTCTGTCACCAACTGTGGACTTGAACTGAAGTAGAGGCTGGGAAGGGGGCCAGTTGACTGAAATTGCTGAAGGCCTCAGGCCTCTACTTCAGTCCCAGTGTTGCCACCACTGCCAAGGAGTGCTGCTGTGCAGGACAACCAAAAGGGCAGAAATGGGGGAAAGGAAAAAAGGAAGGTGGTGGGAAATTCCCCATCAGTCATAAATGTAGCCAGACTTCCAAAGATGACCATAGGACCTTTGCAATGTCTACAATTTCGAGGACCATTCATAAGTACCATACGTTCAGCACCACTGTAACTTCAAACAGTGGCTGAACAAATGGTTGTAAATTGAAAACTATATCGTTCTGTCTTTGTTGTGTATTGTACTACATTTATTTTCTGGTGGAAAGTTTATTGTGTCTTACTATGTTGCTGTAAGTCTTAAAGATTCAGCAGCATAGAAATACAACATATAAATAAATGACACAGTACCTATAACTCTTCATCCCAGTTCTTGGCTACTTACATGCTTCGGTCGTAATGATCCATTTCTTGTTTCCCAGATGGAGATGTGATGCCTGGGTGTGGGAGGCCTGGTGCATGCATTCCAGAGCTAAGCACCAAAGGATGTGTAATCCTGCAATATAACACAGATTTGTTACTGCCTGGACTTCTAATGCATTACATTAGAATGGGATTTGTACAGTAGTTGGACTCATTTCTAGATGTGGAGAGTGACTGTTTCACAGGACTGCGTGTGGACATTGGTGTAACGGCAAAGTTTGCTGAATAGCACAATATAAACTGAAGCCTGGGTTTCTAAATTCCTCTGGAACTGCAACATATTGGATCCTTGGGCACTCAGCTGCTGTATTCTGAATTAGACTGAGAAATACAGCCATGGCAGCCAAGGGCTAATCTGCACTTGAACAGAATTTGGTTTTTAACAATTGTGAGACAAGGGTGGCACTAGATGGCACTTTCTAGTTTGATGTTGTTTTCCCTACAATGGCTGTTGTAGCAAACTAACACAAATGTTACATATCAAAATGACAACCTCCCATCTGCTGCCATCATCTTTGGTTATCCTCAAATTCTGTAAGGGCAGCATTCTTCCTGGATGGAGAACACCCAAGAACGCTTTGACACCGCTCTTGGTAGAGCTTATGGCAATGCTGAGTCAGACAGCGCCAACTCCAACTTGGTATTTTCTTCTTACAATGCCTGTAGTTAAATAAAGACTGCAAGACTTAATGTGCTGTTTGATTAAAGAGCTGTATTTAACAGTTCCTTACATGTATGTACCTCAGGTTTAAGTTCTAAGAAAAATAAAAAAGGGGTGCGGAAAATTTTGTGCTGATTTTCTGGCTTCAGTTCTTTGCAGTAATTATTTTATGCAAGTTGTTCTTGCCAAGGAAACTAGGCTGTTGGATGACTAAGCTAGATGAGGACCTAGACATGGCTTAAATACCATTTTTTTTGCCAAGAATTTCTTAGACTAACTTCCTGCGATCTGCATCTGAGCCCGTGGCTTTAGTGCTACATAAATATTCTTCAGTAATTCTAAACACAAAGAGATATTAGAAAGTGAGGGCCACATTCCTGGAGTTTTCATAAAACAGATCGTAGGCTAATCGTTTGCACATTCTTCACCTGTTCTGAAGAATACTTTCAGCATTATAGAAAGATGCTGTCAATTTACTGAGCATCATGACTAAAGCTTGAGACAGCAGATTTGCCCATGGGAGACAACCAACTGTTCATTAGCTCTGTTGGCACAAAAAGAAATGATGCTTGATATTAATCTACTGGCATGGCTTGAAGCTTGATCATTATCTGTCAAGATGTACGTTCTTGTCTGAAAAATCTGCCTCATTCTCTGCTGTTAATGGGAATGCTGCTATGGCAAAGAATGAAACTACAGATAACTAGGAGGTCTGTAATTCATTTATCTTAAATATTAAGATACTTAGACAGGCACAGGTGCCTGAGGCAGAGTAAACATTAAGGTAATGGCATAATAATACTATAATAGTAAAAATAATGGTGTGCATTTCCCCATTACGACTCCCAGAATGTCTTCATCAAGAGACTTATTAGGACAATACAAAGCAGAAGCCAGAGGAGAAATGCAATGAATGGTGCTTGCACATACATTCCCTGTAGGTTAATGTATAGTCCAGCTGGACCTTCTCACAAGTAAAGAGAAAATAAATTTGGCATTCAGGTCATTCCGATTATCTCCTCCAAATTTATAAGTAAGTGGAACAAATCCCAGCCAATTGATCAAATTCTTTTGTGATGATCAAGAAAGCCAATGACAAATCTGTATTCCCTTCATTTTTTAAAAAAAAAATTGTATGAGAAGTCTGCATACCACTCAGGTGTGGCTGAAGAAATAGAAATAGCCTAGGCATTTGTCTGGTATGATGGCACGCTCACACTTGCATTGCAATCCTCAGCTGTTGCAAATCGCCACACATCTCCATAGAAGCAAAGCTAGTATTTGATACTAGCTGGTGGCCGCCAGCATATTGGTGGAATGAGGAGAAAAGTGTAAACCTTCTGTAACTCAGCAGAGCGAAAGCGCATTGAGAAAAAGCGAAAATGAGCTCAAGGAATGCAGCACATAAGGAAGAGAACCTGGTAGCTTGAATGCACCAGGTTTTCTGCCTGATTTCTACTTCTGGTAAGATTACTAATTGAACAAACTTGTAAGGAAGTCCATTATTTCTTGAAGCTACACCAGGTAGACAATTTTATTTTAATGGTAGCCAAGAAGATACTGCTTTGCTTTGTCTTTTCAGAACCCAGAACAGTTTGAAAAAGAATCACTAGTAAGGACACGCATTGTCATTCAAGTCCTTAGAAAAGAGCCTTTGCAAAATTCTGCGCAGCTTCAAAATCTGAAAAGAGGACTCAGGGTAGAGACCTAATATAGCAAGAAGCATTTTTGAGAGAGCTTAAATAACTGTGGATGGTAAAAACCTCATCAGAGCATTTTTAGCTCTCCTTCTTTTCCATTCCTAGATACATGACCATAGGAGACATGTTCTTTGGCTTTGCAACATCTAGTGAGGGTTCTCTCTCTCTCTCTCTCTACTGTCCTACTATTGTTGACCCCAATGAAACTGTGTTTCTCCTCTGGAAGGTCATCCGATTATTGACTGACTTATTTTTGGTCTGAAAAGTCTGTCTGTCTGCTTAAGATAAGAGAACTCCTACCCTGTTGCTGCCATCTGGACACGAGAGCTTCTCCCTAAATCCTACAAACTTTCACGGCTTGAGTTGCAACAGAAGCAAAGCGACGTGTCCTGGCTTAGGCAGCTTACACTTACCTGGAGAAAGCAGCCCCAGCAGAGAGCGCCGACGACGTATAGGGCTGTCTAAATCCACATGACTGGAAAGGGCAGACAGGCTGGCTCTGCCTGGGAGCAGGAAGAAAGAGGCTATAAAGCATCGGCACCCATGTCACCTTTCCTGCATACTTTTTCTGTTCTTTCTTTTTTTATCTGGACTCACAGCTGGATAAAGTTGGGAACTTGTGTGCTGGGGAAAGGATTACTTTTTCTTACTCATTGGCTTTTGTCTAAATGTAGACATGAATAGAGAAAAGTTTTCTCTAGAGTTTTTCTAGAACTCCGCCAACAATGCTTAAAAGCTACCTGTAACGACTGTATGATTAGCTTTGGCTAGAGAAGTAGGCTTTCATTCCTGGTTGAGCCACCCAATCAGGTAGAGATGTTTGACATAATCCTTCTCCCATGCATCAAGGGACTCACTCAGTCTAGTCATTTGGGTGCAAACAAGCAACGCAAAATTAATATCCCTAGAAATTCAGACATATTTTTATCATCTATGCACAGATCTTCTTTACACTATTAGAAATTAAGTTCTAAATAAAGAAAGTTTCATGTCCTATTTGACATAAACACAAACCTATTTCTTAATTGATGTTCTTGAGTCTGTCTGAAATGACACCAGTCTTATTACTTGTTCTCTTATGTAAATTACACTTACAAACTTGTTCTATTTCAACTATACTCCAAACAGTACAGAAGATTACATTTCAGTAGTGAACATTGTTCAGCTTTGCACATGTTGACTTTTTTTCCTTTCTAAAAAGGACTGAAATCTCTTGGGTTTTATTGTAAACACCCTCCCCCCCTCCAAATCCAAATCCAAATCCAAATCCAAGCACATTCCCAGTGTGCTCTTAGCAAAATGCCAAACAAATACATGCATCTTTGGTTATTAGCCAAGAACTGTGCGTGGGATGCAAAGCTGGCAAAAATAATTTAACATTACATCACAGGGAAACATGAAATGGCAAGTGATCGGAGGACTGGATTGGGAATGCTTCTGCAAAATTCAACTGAATCTAGGACAATATAGTACATTCTTCTTTATATAAGCCTCCACATCAAAAAATGTAAAAATATATGATTTACACTTTTTCTACTCTTGTTAAACAGATAATGGCTTGCAATAATCTACACCTAGGACAGGTAAGCAGTGGATCATACTGTGAAATTCGGAGAAAGTATCAGTATCTGCTCTAATTACTAATCAGTTTTTGAGGATTTTGAACTAACCACATTTGAAGCCTTCCAGCTAGGAAGAAATTGCCTATTTCTACTTTAATCCAGAATATGATTTAGGATAGTGTTTCTCCAACCTTGTATCTTCCAGAAGTATGGACTTTTAGTGCCAGAATTCCTTAGCCAGCGTGACTACTGTGGAGAATTTGTGGATCTGAAGTCCATCCATTTGGAAGTTGCCAAGACTGGAAAACTCTAATCAATGACTGTACTTAATTATGATGGGATGGAAGCATCTGGTGGATATCTTGTTAAGAACCAAGAATTTAATTAGAATATACTGCTCAGCTATCTCAAATACAGGAACAGCCATGCTGAAAGTAATGCCGGTGGAAACTCATGGCAAGGTCAAAAGGCTGGAAAGCATGTCTTAATTGTGGAGAAGATCATCAAACTTCATTAGAGGTAGATCTGCAGGTATGGACAAAGCCACAAGGAAAAATGTGCACTAATGGCGTCAGTATTGAAAGAGAGTTCCCATTTTACAAGGACATATGCAATGGGACCACAGAATGTGAAATGCATGAATGAATAACTTCAACATTTTGAATGCAGAAAAGAAGCACATTAAGGAATAAGTGCTTTTATATGGTCTGGAATAAGTCAAATTTAAATGAGATGATACATTCAGAGCACGAGACCATAAGAAGGAATAAAATAGCAAAGGCAATGGTGTGGCAACAGAGTGGAAAGGATAATTATAATTATGCGTTCAGTTATAATCCACTAAATCATAACAATTGAAATTCATGTATTAATGTATAGTGAACGTGAATATTACACAAGGATATGCATTCACTACAGCACAATAGGGAAAGAGGTAGGCTATGGCAAACCTTAAGTGGTACTGAATGCAACACTTAGACGTGCAGTACTTCTAATGGACAATTACAGTGCAAAAGAAACAAGGAATTACAGGAAGATTTCAAATGGGCAAATACAATAATGCAGGAGGTAGAATACTAAGAGTTCTGTGAGCAGAATTATTTTTTGTTATTAATATTTATTTTAAGCAATATAAATACAGATTATACACTGGAACATTAACTACATAATATCATCCCCCTTAAGGATTATTGCAATGAGTTCTATATGAGGCTGTCCTTAAAAGAGTATCTGAAAACTGCAGCTGGGGAAGAATTTGGTACATGAGGAGTCTTGGGCCTCCAAGAATTGTGCAAGGAACACCTCTGCCGCATGAGCTGCACTGGACGCCTGTTGGCTTCCAAATCCAATTCATGGTTTGGTTATCGCCTTTAAAGCCCTTCATTATGGCATGGGATCAGGTTACCCGAGGAACCGTCTTGTCCCACTTACATCAATCTGTCCCACACAATCAGGAAGAGAGGATATGTTAGAGACCCACCAGTTAAGAATTTCAACTGGCAGAGTCTAGGAAAAGAGCTTTCTCTGCCATTGCTCCTGCCCTATGGAATATCTTCTCTTTAGAGATGAGGTTAGACCTGATATTTTTGGGCCCGCCCACCAGAAGGATGTGAAGACCTAGCTTTGCCAACCAGCATGGGGGGGTCAAAGAGTGGCTCACAACCTTGAGATTGGCGGTGGCTTGAGGGTGCTCCTTCTTCTGTTTTTAACTTTTTAGCATGTCTTTTTAACTCTGCACTTTTTTTTTATTTTTCACTTTGTTTTAATTCTTGTTTAATTGTATTTCTTTATATGGTTTTATCATTTGTATCTGTAAACTGTCTAGCGTCCCTTGGATAGTGAGATGAACAGTATCTACATTTGATAAAAAAATTAAATAAATAGGGATTGGAAAATGGGGAAGTGCAATCCAAGTCCCCAGAACACCTTCAGGTAAAAGAGTGAAATTATTCATTTCAGATATATGGGTTAAGCTTAGAAAATTTAAAACAGCATACAGATGTTGTTGACAGACACAGGATTAATATAAGGATCAGATTCAGCATACTTAACATATAAGAAAGAGGACATGAGGAGCTAGAGGAAGAAACAAGAGACACATTATGGGAACCAAAACAGAAAAAATATTCCTAGAATCTTAAGAAAAGATTAAAAGGGCTTTCAGAGTAAGCTACCAAAATAGCTAGTGAAAGGTGGAGAATGAAAGCCTTGGGTAACAAGAAGCATACAATGACTGAACGCAGATTTTCAATTTCAAGCAAGAAAGGACAAGTAAAGCTATTTCAATCAGGAATGTCACCAAATAAATTAATGTATCATGAAAAGAACAAGTGAAGAAAATCAGAATTAGTCCTCAAAATATACACAGCCATTATTTAAGCAATCTAACAGAGGCAAAGAAGCCTAAAAAAAGTTCTAGAATGAAATATTTTACAAAGATGCTTATAAAATGACAAACATTGGTGTAGAAAACAAATATTCAAAAACTAAACACCTGGAAAGTGAAATAGAACAGGCAGCAAAGCAGGAGGGCAAACAGTTGCACCCTAATAAATATGGAATAAATCTGAATTTCCAAAATGTTGGAAAAGATCAACGAATATACCTATACCAAACAAGGAAGATAAAAGAGAGGTTTTGGTGCAGATTACAACCATTGCAATAGAACTTTATTTAAGCAAAAATTTGCTTAAGGCTTTACAGTAAAAAATAAAGATACATTTAGGTTGAAACCAGAAGGATTAGGTGGTACGACCGTAACATCCAGAGGAACTACCTGTATTATCTCTATTGCTGCTGCCATTGTCTTCATCTTCTTTCTTAGTTAACATAGTTATCAATACCAGAAGACAACTTGAGGTACAAACAGAAGGAAATGTTAAGTCTTTATACTTCTAAAGTCCCAGTGTTCTATGCTCCATCCCCACACACATCTGTGATTCTTAATGGCAGAAAAACTAAGTGAGTATTCAAACTTCTGTGAGAAAGGTTGAAATCAAACTGTTTAAATCATGGGGGGGTGGGGGAGTATAAATGACACCTGGATGGTTATATTTTAGAGTCTTCAAAGACAAGGTGGCTTCCCTTTAAACCTAGATATGTTGCCAATATGAAGAAAACCTAAAGAGGAGAATCTCTGGCAACATTACTTCCTTTTCTAGGATACCAGAAGTTTGAAGTCACCATAGAAGAAACAAGATGTCTAAATAAAAGGAAGACAAGAAGACAGCAGAGAAGCAAAATGGAGTTTCCACATCTATTTTTGCTGTGAAAAACACTTGTTGGAGAAAATGGTTATTATACCTGTATGGTTATTTGAGGAGGGATAACATCTGAAAATGCATGCCGAGTAACGGTGACATAATGCATTGTACTAATCAGTAGAGCTAGATAACTTTCACCTGAAGAATTCAAATGAGATCTTGCCAATCTCTAACAAAACAGACAGGTTGCTGTTAAAATAATTTCCAGAGAACAGAAAGCCAAATAAAATCATTTTTTAAATGTGTGCATGTTTGTGGTGTGGTACCAGAGAAGAACAGAACAATTAGAATAATGCATATCTCAAAGTAGTTGGTGAAAACAGTGATTAAATCAGTAGAAGCTTGGTAAAAAGAAGTCCTTCAAATCATGGCTTTTATTTATTCGTTTATTGTTTCTTATTTGTTTATTCATGTCAGAAGCATAGTATCATAGCTTCTGAGAGTTATCAACAACCTTGCAAAATCAGCACACTCTGGATTTTGCATTTATGAACTCATATATCTTTTTTATGGATTCTTAAATCCAGATGGGTTGAAATGAATTCTTCAATTTAAAAGAAAAAAACTTTTGATAAAGACTCCCCCTTCTTTAGAAATATAGGTCCTCTTACGCTCACAAATAAATTAAATGCAAAACAGGCAAGTATAACTGGAGAGTTCTGATTATGAGGGAAAATAAATATCACTGAGCTAAAGCTACTTAATTTAATTGTAGTAATAAAGAAAATGAGGCAAACAATGTGGTTGACATCTAATTGTCCAGACTTATGAAGTCAAAAGACTCTAAAGAACTCCAAAATTGCCAATATTGCAAATGCAGCGCATGCTGGGGAAAAAAATGAAATTTATCATAGAAACTGAAGAGGCTTGAACAGAAAGTCACTGAACAAGCAAAAAAGCCACTGGAACTGTAACAGACAACTTACTAAAAATGCAAATTCAGTCTGGGGAGAGTGAAGCGTGAAAACTTAGGAATTGTTAGGAAATATGTTAGAAATAAAAGAGAATCAATGTAATTAAATCAGTAAAATCACACTGATCAGTAAAGTCAAATTTCAAAGTGTAGGTATCACTTTATCTTATCTCAAACCTTAGGTTCTTACACTGGAAAAGTGCAACCAAGATCATACGACTTAACCCTAAAATATTTTTTTTATTTGGGGTTTTTAGTTTAGGAATAAAGATGACAAATATGACCTAAGATATGAACCAAAGAAAAATGGTTGCAAGAGTAGGAGAGAGAAGATGATTAGGGTTAGTCATTAGAACTCAAAATTATCCACTGAAATTAACAAATATCAGGTTCAGAAGAAGAAGAGTAGAAAATATAGGCTTTCACAGGGTTACCCAAGTAGATATCTTCCATGTGTGTTGGATTTTCCTCCCCCAATATTTGGCCAGGCACCTAGGAATTTTAGAAACTAAAGTACAGTAACTTAGAGCAGTGGCCCCCAGCCTTTTGAGCAACAGGGACTGGTTCCATGGAGAAAGGTTTTTCCGCGGACCAGAGGAGGCATGGTTTCACATGGGGCCTGCGTTCCATGAATGGAGCTTTGCTTGTTTGTGCAACTCAGCCTCTGGCATACCACAGACTGGTGCCAGTCCATGGACTGGGGGTTGGGGACACCTGACAGTATAGAATAGAATAGAATAGAATAGAATAGAATAGAATAGAATAGAATAGAATAACAGAGCTGGAAGGGACCTTGGAGGCCTTCTAATCCAACCCCCTGCTCAAGCACGAAACCCTATACCATTTCAGACAAATGGTTGTCCAATCTCTTCTTAACAACTTCCAGTGTTGGATGATTCACAACTTCTGGAGGCAAGTTGTTCCACTGATTAATTGTTCTAACTATTAGGAAATTTAGAGGGTGCCACGATGGGGAAGTAGATGATAAGGCATTACTTTTGTAATATAGCTGTGTGGTGTTGATCTATGATGCTTGCTGATAAATTATTTAGAAAATAGGAAATAAGCAAAGTCACATATGGGAGATGATTGCGCAAACTTCCGTATTAATTTATATTGTTTCCTTTGGCTTTGATTCACTTCCACATCTGAATTAGTTCCACTGCCTAAATAGACCCATCTAATAAAGAGTTATTAATTGAGTGAAATGCAGTGGTTAAACCATGTTTTGTATTGGTTCATGATCTAAATCAGTTCTGCTCACTAGGGGATCTTAGGAAACACTTTATTCTTTCAGCAAGTGAGAATAATCTTATAGTGCTGCTATCAGGCCTGCTGAATTAATCTGTCTGGAATCCTTTGAATCCTTTAAAGCATTAGATAAACCTTACTGTTAACTATCATTATCAATGTGGTTATTTCTCTCTCTCTTTTTAAACCAGAGTTTAGCTTCGATCTTGAGAGAGACTATACTGGTGAGAATTTAGAAGTATCATTTAATATGTCATGAACCAAAGAAGACCTATAATACAGCAGGAAACCAAAATGAGCATCGAAATTTAGCATTCTGGCTTTAGGCCTGAGAAAACTGTGACCTCTAATCCCCAAGTGGAAATTGGTCACTCTGTGACCCAAGATGCTTCAGTGGAACCCTCTGAAAATATATTAAATTGCAAAATCAGTTCAGACAAAGTAAAATCCTTTTCTCCCCCCCTTTGTTATTTGGAGCACTCCCAATATAGCCCCATCAAGGGAAAATTCCTTCTACTGATTTTAAAAAGCTGACATAGTTTCAGAAAGGGGGGAAATTCTTAATAACGAGACATCATCTAAGTGAGTACATAGCTCATAGTTACAAGACTTTTTAGGGAGGGGGTGTTGCATCAAATGCAAAACAATCGAAGACCGGATTCTAAATAATTTGGATAGTTCCTCAAGAGTCTCTCCATTTAACTACTGGGGGACTTATTCTTTCCCAGAACACTTGGCAGGTTGTGAGGCTATTCCTGCTGAATGCCTCAAGGGTGCTTTTTCAAAAGGCAACTGGACTGTTTTTTTCCTTGAGGCACCTTTGAGGCAACTATGACCTGAATGACGGAGAATCTCCACAGACATTCCTGCTCAACTTTTTCCTTCTCAGGAAAAGCTCTTGCTATATTATGACCATGGTGCATGTTTGAAGCCAGCTTTCTTTTAGAGCAGTGAACCTATTCTCTTCAGAGCTATTGCCTATCACAGCACTCCTTATTGGCAAAAAGAGATTCTGGAGTCTCCCTCTTTCTCCATCTCCTCTCCCCAAACCGATTTGAAAGCAACGAACACTGCCCAAGCTCTGCAAAGGACGATGCTTCAAGGGAGGAGACAGGGAAGGAAATTCTCTGTAACTTTTTTTTGCTTGGGTGTAAGCCCCTTATTTTTTTTATAAAAGGGACTAAGAACATTGGTCAGGTTTGTCCATACAGACAACTGTGTGAAGTTCTCTGGGATAAAAGGCTTTATCAGTAAACTGATGGATGCACATGAGCCACTTTTGCAGGGACAAGATTAAGAAATACATGGAAGGTAACTCACATGTAAATAGCATTGTGCAATTATGTCTGTGGGGCGTCTGGGGCATATAGGTGCACTGAGAAGATTATGGCGGGGTTGTAGCCTGTGGCTGCCAATTGTCATGCACCACAACCTATATATGGGTTTACGAGAAAATGAAATTGGGCATAAATAAAATCATCCCAATAAAATAACAGCCGAATAAAATTGGTCCCCACTCCCCTTAATGTGTATTTTTTGGGTTGGGAGTGGAAAATACCAAGTGAAGACTGATGGCGTATTGGCAGCCAGCAGAGTCATTGTTTAATGTGACTTTGGGCCTGCATGTAGTGCAAGTAGAACACTCCATAGAATTATTTCTGAGGAGTGGTCAGATTGGGAGAATTAATTCTCACACAATAAGTGAGAAACAATATGATAGCAAATCTGACCACTGCAAAAATCAAGAAGAGATGGAAACAAGCCACCCTGCCCAAAAGAGAGAGCCAGGCAATCTGTTGCCTGAGACAGGAAAGAAAGAAACACGAGAGGTCTGAATGCTCTTGAATCTCAACTGTTGCTATGGTTCTTTAGTTGTGGCTTCCTAACCTTCTTCAATGAGACTTTGGTTATCCAAACTCTTGGTTTCCTGGCAAGCTACCCAAGTGGTTCCAGTCCAGTTCATTGGATGAAACCTGCCACAAATTAGGCACATCCATGTGATATTTTTAGTTATAGTTTCTCATGTATTATAATGTGCTGCAATTAAAGGCAAACAATTCTTATACTGGCAAAGGTGTCAGTTTAAAACAATTGTCTACACAATTGTTGTTTTTTTAAAAAGCAGATTAAAGAAGGATCAAAGAAGGATCCAGTCAGGATAAGGACTTCAGCTGAAGGTGGTGTGTGTGTGTGTACACCCTTTTTTGTCCAGTTCAGCCTTCCTCAATTTGGGCTTCCTCTAGAATTCCCCAGCTAACACAACCAAAAGTTTCTCTTCGAGCTTAAATGAGATTTGGAGAAGAGAGCATCGGCTCTGATAGAACCAAAAGATTAAACTACATGACTAGGTGCTATGATACAGAACCTAACCTATTATTTTAAGAGAAATATACTTAGTGCCATTTGTACTGTTAGACCTCCCCCCCCCCGATTTATAGCCAAGCTCAGAAATGACAATTTTATACATGCATGCTATGAACTCTCATTTTAATTTTGCTACAATCAAAATGGGTTCTTCAAACACTTCCACATTGTCACTCTCTCCCCAAATGCTTAGAAGGCCATCCACTCCTGTTTTCTTCCCTTGAAGGCTAAGGAGGAGATGGAGTAACCGCTGTGCTGTCCTTCTCTGCCTTAAATTGCTCTTGGTCCAGCAGCAAGAGAGATCGCTTCACTCCCACTCCATATAAAGACAAAGGATGGGGAGAAGCAGCTTGTCTGGCATTTTCACATTAACTCCTTTGATAACAGAAGAGGAAAGAGAAACTGACAAAGATCTTGTCAATTCCACTCTTCTTCCTTTTGTGTGGATTTCTGAGGGTGAGTTGGCAAGCTAGGCTCAAGCTCAGGAGCCAGGAGCAAGAATGAGTAAGATCTTCCACCAGTGGGCAATGGAGTCACTGCTTCATAAAGCAAAAATGAAATAACAGCAGCAATTTTAATTACACCGCACTCAGCCAGAAATAAATCAGGACAGCTCTCAGGCACTGTTGATGTCATGGGAACACAGAGCTCCAGAGCCATTCCCAAACGGGCTCAGGCTTCTCATGGGAAGTGTCAAAGATGCAATGTTTGAGCTTTTCATCCACAACATTAAAAAGAGGGAAATTCTCTCTGCTGACTATCAAATGAAATGGACAGAGTCACAATGATCATGTTTTATATCCCAAAATACATCAGCTATGAAATGCAGGTATAATGGGAGATGAAGTCAAAACTACTTAGTGAGAAAGTTGTTTGAGAAAAAAAATAATTCTTTATTCACTCAACATATTTTAAAAATGTTTGTATTTGCCACCTTGCCAATATTTCTAGGCAATATTTCTCTTATCCACTCTAAAATGTTTTTCCTCTCCTATTGTCTGAGTTGTTAATCATCACCCACAATGTAACCAGTTTAGGACAAATACAATATTTTAAGGAAAAGAGAAAGAGAGAGAGAAATCTAAATAATCAACTTTGACTTAAGTTGAAGCGTTAAGCATTTCTTCTTTTGTGAATATAGCTACATTTTTGGTAAGGAAATATCTTACTGCTTAACTTGCAGGGCAGTTTATGACTGTATTTCACTTAAAAAAACACACTTAACCTTTCAATGCCAGGGTACCATCCCAATTTGCATGCTCCAATCAGTTAATCAGAAAAATTACTGCCTTCTGATCTTATGCTTGATTCAGGCTAAGTTAGAAAAATGTATAGCTCACAAGATAAATTGACATTATACTATATGACAGCACTTGATGTGCTGCATAAATATCATGCATTTTTGCCTCTCTCAGATTAGAAAAACTAGCAGGGCTGTGAAATTCCTGGCAAACAACAACACATAGTTTGTAGACTGGATTGACTTGTTGACTCATAAACTGTGCAGTTTAAGATCGTTTGAAGATTTGCACTGACACATACCCTTAAAAACTCAAGTCAGTCAATACATCGGCTTAGAACACTGCTGATTTCAATGGGCTTTCAATCAACGACTCCAGCATAAACAGTTGTGGTGTACTTTTCTTGCCACTTATTCTTCTTAAGGTATCTCTAATCTCCACTCTTGGGTATTTATCTTCATAACTGGACATTATTCAGTTTGCATTACTGAATATTAATATCTTAACATTAAAAGCTGATTCATCCAGGATGGTTGTAGTGAGGAGTAATGGTGACGGCCAAATATTGTTTTCCCAACAATATGGATGAATCTTGAGAAAACAGAATGACAGTCTACTGTACCATTTCAGAAAAGCTAGAGAGCAAGCATTTTCTCAGGCATAACTTGACCACATTTCATAAGGCTATTTCACCACACCAAATACATTCAGTCAGTCTTCCAGGTCAGAAATGGCAGTGAATCAACATGAGATGGAATCCCACATTATTCAAACTTCTGCCACACCACATCCATAAAACTAAAGAGATGATATGGATTAAACAGAGTGGGGAAAAGTCCATCAGAAATTATACTGACTGAACCAACCTTCCTTCCTTCCTTCCTTCCTTCCTTCCTTCCTTCCTTCCTTCCTTCCTTCCTTCCTTCCTTCCTTCTCAGTATTTTGTAGCTATCCGGAATTATTCTTACAAATAATGCTTGCAAAGAATGTTTTTTTTTCTACAATCAACAAATAATTTTAGTTATCACAACAAAAGCTTCTCAGGTTTCTTACCATTTCTACCTTTTTATTACCTTGTAAAACCAATTACAAAAGGAATGATGGAACAGCTACATAGGTCTTCACATATTTTTTTTATTGTAGAGATGTATAATTAGAAATCATGGGGTCATATTTGTATTCCAAAGAATTCTAAAAGTTATTACCAGATTATAAAGTTTAATATAAAAAGGGAAACATGTTTCTTTATTTGAATTTAGGTTTAAATACAAATGAAATAAAATGAAATTGCTTCATGTTTTTTTTCCTGGCTCCAACTACTATTTTTTGGAGCATGTCAGCTTCTGCCAGGTCACTTGGTAGCCATGTGCAGCTTATGCTCAGAAAAAGCTGTGTACCCTGCTTTAGTTAACAATCTAAATTCTACAACCTGGTTTTCCTTATTTCTGAATGGCAGCAGAGAGCTCAATTAATGAAGGCATTCCAATTCTCTGTGCAACGATACTTGATCAAAAAAAGTAGGAGAGCAAGAGAGAGAACCAATATCTCACTCAATATGAATTCAGAGATATAAACATAGAATCTAGGAAACATGCTAAAATTAAACTACTGTGAAGGATGATGGGTATTAATATATGTCCAATGTTATTTTTTTTTAAAAAAATGTTCTTCAGCTGAAGACCTTAAATACTTACCACCCCACAGAAGGTGTTATCTGTCCAACCCCACTGGGAGGAAGGGAATAAAAACCAGAAATATCTGATGTTTGAGAAGGACGGTGTACACCTATCAGAAAATGAAAACATGAGGAAATTTAGGTTAGCTTTATTTCTAGTTTTATATCAAAATGGAATCAAAAGAGTCATGTTTTCTAACATCCAGTAGCCAGTTAATTTAACACCTTGTTCTTCCTACTATTTATTACTAAGATAAATATTCTTGGCCTTTCTTATTTGCAATGTTCTTTTCAAAGCATGCAGGCATAGATAATGTGAGGCATAGAGGAAGTGAGCGAGACAAAAGCATCCAAGCAAAAGTCTATGGAAATTCACAGTCATCCAGGTTGTGGTTGTCCCAAAGGTGCTTTTTTTCCAAAAAGCAATTGGACTTCAGTTCTGAAGAACCTTCTTGGATGAGAAGTGAAAAGTTTTCAAAGAAAAAACTGCCAAGAAAGTCCAATTGCGTTTTGGAAAAAGGCACCTTTGGGATATCCAGAGTAAGGCTAAGAGAGAATGAATAGAATATAGTCAAGGTAGAACTAGGAAAGGAAGTAGTGTGGGAGATGAGTGGAACCTTCAATTTATCTGGAGAAGATAAAGTTGGTGTTATGCATAGTTGGAGAGAAGATTTAAATTTAGTGGTAGATAGGGAGAAAGTTGTATTCTGAAGGATAACAATATGAAACTGACTTCCTTTTTGCCCTAATTTATATTGCTGAAATGAAGAAAGCTTGCAAGAAACCTGCTTGGATTCTTGTGGGAAAAGATGATGCGCTTTACTCGGCGCCACTATTAAACAAATTAAGTTTGACTCAGAGTTTTTAAATTCTACCTCTCTGTCTATCAATTCATGCTTTAACTCAATTATCCATTAATTAAATAAAAAATTATTCCTACTTCTTCACTTAATATGTGCTGTATAGAGATGTAGTACTAAGAAGGGATACTTCATTGGGTTATTGTGAAATACAGAGAACATATTATGAAGTGTTTTAGCATGATATGTGTTCTGCTTCAGATGACCAGTCCTTCAAAGAAACATTCAAGTGTGATATTGGGAGATTTAAATTATCCTACTGCAAATCTACAAAGATTAGAAGTCTAAATAAGCTCCCCCCCCCTTTCTTGCTGGATTTATTTCTCAGAAGGTGAAGGAAAGAACAAGAACAATTCAGGTTTGCTATCCTAGATTTCACTCCTTATCAACAGGAGTGAAAGTGGTGATTATTTGAAGAGAATTGAATAGTTATCATGATGTCCAAAAGAGAAGGTCTGAAGAGATAAGTGTACTTGAGTTCAGAAAAGTGGATATTGGTTACTCCAAGGGAAGAGAAGTCAGAACCAATAGCCTGAAATCTTGACAGAGAAATGTCAAGGAAGGGGGGAAAATCCCACAAAATAAGCTACTGAAAACCTAATTATATTCTTATCACAATGAGAAATGGGAGAAATTTAGGCCAGGATGAATATGCACAGGGCTCTCTAAAATACCGCAGAGGAAACATCCATAGGAAACAAAAGAGAGACCTATTACTAAAGGGAAAAAAATCAAGTTTGGCTTCAGAAAGTTTAGGAATTGTGTCAGGATGATAAAACTCAGAATAAGCTGAGGGTTGAAGGAGAAAGCCAAAAAAGTATTTGGGTATGTCTGAAAGAAAGCAAAGCTAAAGAGGTATGAATTGACTAAGAGGAAAAATTGAGAGCTGGTAAGTAAACCTTTCTACTTCTGTTTTCTCAGAAACAAAATAGAGCCCTGGTTGGTCATCATTATAACTCTTGGGCAAGGAGGGACTTGCAGCTTAGGACAGAAAAGAAGAGGATCACATCAGATTTTCTGTTGATCCAAGGTATTCTCTGGATGGGCAGACACTATCTGCAAAAGTGCAGGTTTGTGTTTGGGGGATTTTTCTGGATCTACAGCTTCTTCTGAAAGAGTAGATGGAGGCCATGGCTACTAGGGCCTTTGCCCAGCTGTGACAGGTGCACCAATTTTGACCCTTACTTGTGCCAGAGAATCTGGCAATTGTAATACATGTCTGTATCCCTGGCTAGACTACTGTATTACATTTTCATAAGGCTGCCCTTAAAGGTCATACGTAAAGTGCAATTGGCCCAGAATGCAGTGACCTGCGTATTTGATGGCCTCTGATATTGGGAGCACATACTGTAAAACTGATTTTGTGAGCCCCTTATAGGTTGCCAAAGATTTTGAGGTATAATTTGAGACAAAGAGTCATACTGAGCTCGTGTAACTAGCTATGCTCCTCACTTCAGTAAGAGTAGCTAACAGAAGAGCCTTGCACTCTCAGAGTAAGCTTGTTTGTTTTTATTTTAAGAAATGGTCTTTTAGGAACACTTACAGAGAATTTTAAAATCCCAGGTTGAGTTTCTCAATATGTCAAGTTGTAAGTTGCTTTGGGTTCTATTCCCTAAAGAGCCAAGCAAGATTTGAACTATCTCACTCACCACTTCCTGACAGATTTGGATATTTGCCCTTTGTGGAGCATCTAGTAACTTATGAATTAGTAATTAACTTTTTCCCTCTTGTGTTTATGAAAAGTAGGTGTATTTTTTCCAAGAGGTTAGATATGCTAAAAATATTTTCAATGTGTGGAGAAGACAATGAAACATTGAGTTGGGAGACCAACTCAATATCTGAAAAATCTGCATTGTTAAAAACAATGCCCAAACAATACTCAAAGGGGCTTTAGATATAGTCATTTTTCAGTTTCATGCCCACTTTTCCATAGTCTCTGTGTTTGGCAGCCTGCTTAACCATATTCAATATTCAGGTTTGTTATGATTTTAGAGCTGGCGGGGCGGGGGGGGGGAATGAACAGGTAATTTCTAATTACTTCATGGAACTGGGGAAAAAAAAGACTGTTCCAAAAAAATATACTGAGAAATACTATGAGTGGAGCATTTTATATCTCACAAGGTGTGTTCATTCAGAAATATTGCAATGAGATTGAATGTAAATGTGTAGGAAAGCCAAAAACAATACAGGATTGTACTATCTCTGAATGCAGGTTGACAGTAGGTTCTCTGCAACATGTGCCTGTTGGTGAAATGAAGCCAGAGTAGGGCAGAATGTGAAGAAAAAACAAATAAACAAGACAATGTTCTATTAAATTCTATGCTAGTGATTGACTTTTCTTATGCACCGGAGACAAATTCCTTGTGTGTCCAATCACACTTGGCCAATAAATAATATTCTATTCTATTCTATTCTATTCTATTCTATTCTATTCTATTCTATTCTATTCTAT
>JANHFL010006090.1:53893-64170 GCA_032468155.1 Oxyrhabdium leporinum
CACATGGTCGTCACGTGTAAAGTGCTTACCTCCATCATCCTGCCAAAATTAGCATGTCAATTTATTTTGTATATATTTGTTAATCAATTTGTTTGCTAGACATTTACTTATACCCATGAAAATAAATAAGCATTTCTGCTTTATTGGATACTGAGCACTTCATCAAACGTTGAAACTTTTAGAAGCTTTGCACATGTTGGGATGTCTTTTCAAACTAATACCTTTTAGAGTTGGAAAATGGGTGTTCCTCTACATGTTGCTGAATAGTCTTCAGCATCTCTCAACATTAGCATTCTGGGAATTATTGTTCGGCAGTGATAATTCAGCAATGTCTGCAGAACTATGCTTTAAAAGATTGTGACTATGGGAATAAAACCATTATGTGGAAGTGGTGCTCCTCTATACTGTACAGTGCTGATACCAAGGGAATACCTAGGAGACTGGCCATATACTGTGTATCTACTCACAAGATTTCTAAACCTCCAAGTAGATCAGGGTAGGCCTGGAAAAAAAGCAGTTTTCAAAGTGCTGCTGAAAAGTACTATGAACAAGTGTGAATCTACGTGCTTGCACAAACACATTCTTTGTGGTTCACATGTGTTATTCAACAATGTTTTGCAAGTCCAAATTGGTGTGTGAGGAACAACAGAGAGCATCTGAGCTTGATGTGTTGAGTTCTGCGGAGAGATTTTTCAACTGCAGAATAAGAGTAATATCATGTCAAGTTACTCTATAACACTGGACTATCTTTTAAAGGACTGATAATGCAACATAGTGATCATTTTGTACTGCAGAGGATATGCAGATTATTCAGGCTTGAAGAAAATGCACCAAGCACATTCAGTTCTGCCTTATCATGTTAAAGGAGGACAAAGAAATATATGCCCACATTTACCAGGCTATTATGTTGCAGTTTTATTTTATTTTTTCAGTTAAAAAAAAGAATTAGGTGAAAAGATTAGGTTGAAAACTATCAACAATTCCCAGCTGCAGCAAATTCAGAGGAACTTGTTTTCAAATGAAAAATAGTAGTCATGCTATTAGAGAATCTTCCTGCCTGCCTCGAGCATTCTTACCATTTCATACTTGCCCAGTTTCGCCCATGATTGCCTTTATAATGACACTGACAGTACCAACACTGGAAAAATTGAGGTTTGTCATTCTGAAAAGCCCTCAGAAAAGTACGTGGTAGGGAAGAATAGGACTGCCAAATACAGGATGTTCACTGGTTATTGAAAATGGAGTCTTGTAAAGTGCCACATTCCTTACATGAGTCCAGCAGAGAAAAGTACTACCAAACAAGAGTAAACAAGCAAACCAACACATCTATGTTTGATACTGTCATACCTGGCATTTTATACGTATACACCGAATACGTTCGAGGCAATTAATGTACTAGAGAGGAGGTGGAGAAATGCTGAATATAATGAACTCAGTTTGTACAAGTGGGGGGAAAAAATAGGCATGATGACAAAGTCCCAATTCTCAAATTAAGCTGGGTGGAGCCCAGAGGACAATAATATGTTTTGATCACTCAAGGTAAATCACTATTGCATAATCAAAAAGTAATACCATCTGAACAAGAGTCCACAAATCAAAACATGAAGCAAATGACCCACATTAAAATATATAGCTATTAGTTAGTTCCATATACACAGGAACTAAGTGATTTGCAGATTTATATGTGCAGCAGATAATTAAAACAAGTCAACCAAGCCACATACTATTAGGTTAAAAAAACCAAAGCACTATATACAGGAAACATAAATCTCTTTCACAAATGGAGAATACTGAAAGATAATTTGCTCAGTTATTAACTTTAACTCATTATTGACTTATCCATGATGTCCATAATATATGAAAATATATGAAAACCATAGCAGAAATTGTCAAAGCAAATTAAAAAGGATATGCACAGCTCTGCACATAACTAAGAAACAGAATGGGACAATTCACAGCAGCCAACTCGCCACAGACAACTTGCCATGGTCAACCTGTCACGGCCAGGTCACCGTGGCTAACTTGTCATGGCCAACTTGATGTGGGACAACTCAACATGACCAACTTGCCAAGAAACAACTCACTGGGGGACAATTCAACAATTCAATTTGATTATTTAAAATAATTTAAAATAATTTTAATGCTTGTCATTCATATTTCATTTGGCCCTTTCTTTAATGATTCTATTCCACTATTTCTTTGAATTAATGTAACTCATGTCCTGCAGTGAGTTGACCATTGAGAATTTGCTGCAGCAAGTTGGCTGTGGCAAGTTGTCATAGACCCACCTAGAAAAGGGTATGGAATAGACTTATACACACTTGCACTGCAGGGAAGGTCAAGAACTCATCCCATTCCATGTGAGGATGGTCTGTTGTCAACTGCTTATCATCTTGGTGTCAACACTGATACCAAGACACATTACTATTTTGTTGATAAGTATGATGTCAATAATACTATTGTAGATTCATTGTTTGTGTTGTCAATAGTACAATGTAGTATGGTAAATTCAATTGGCATAAATCCTGTGGAAGTATGATCTGAAACTTTACATAGCATCCTTCATATTTCATAGGACATTATATTTTCATGCAATTTTCACAGGAAAAAATGAATCAAATACAAGATAAACAAGATAAAATACAAGATAAAATTGAAACGGAATAAAGAAAACAAATCCTTCCTAATACCATAACTCTGAGACCTAGTTTGGTGCAGTGGTTAAAGGTACTGGTTAGAAGCAGGAGACTGGGTTTGAGACTCAGAGAATGTGGGGGCACTGTGCTTTCCAACTAGTACTACAGAGGGTAAGGTGTTGAAATGAGCCAAAAGAAAGGCTCTACAGTGTGCTGAGTGAGCAAGACTGAGTAAATAGTTTGAGTATTGACAGCCACCACTGAAAGTTAGCTTGTAGCGCCCATGCAATATCAAAGACTCTCTGATACATTTTGGGTTTAGCTCTCTTTATTCCGAGGTGCAGTAAAATAGATAGAAAAGGCCACAGTGATACAGCTCAGGTGAGATTTTAATTTTCCACCTTGTTGAAAGTTCATTAAGAGCACCAGTGAGTCATAGGAACACAGAAGTTGAAGCCAATAAGAAAATGGCCAAGGCAAACTCTTTCTGATGCCAGTGGAACCATCCTGGTTTCTATGCAGATTAAAGCATTTTAAATGTAGCATGATAAGCAAAAAAATACTTGCAGAGATCTAGATTGGGCAATGTCTAAGGACTTGGAATTATTGTAGGCACATTTCTATGTATCGCACAAATTTCAGATGCGGTTTTAGTTTTAAAAGCTTGATGGGAACAGGTAACTGTCCTTTAGGAAAAAAAAACAAGTGAAAAAACACAAGTCCTAGGATTGCCTTAATGTTAATGCTAACTTTGACACAACTGGCTAATTTATTTCTGCCCAATAACAAAGATTTGAAAAAGCAAAACAAATTTAAGATATTTAAAAACTAGAACTTGTTTTAGTTTTTCCAGTTTGCAATTGAATTTAATGATCTCTGCTGCAATTATCTTTTCCTCTTATTAATATATATAACATTTTGATCCTAGATATTGATTGTAAGGTTTTCTCCCTGCAAAAATTCCACTAAGGCCCATAGACCTCTGCTGAGGCCCACCTGTGTCAGCAAAATTATCAATGTTTTTGTAGATCCAAGGAGCTGTAAGGCTCAGTTTCAGCCTCAAACCACAAGACTTTACAGGTTTTTTTAAATTTAATATGACAACCAGGCTCCTGTCTTTGTTTTTTTTTAAAAGCTAATTAAATTCCCATATTAAGTCTACAAAATTACTGACTGTTGCCCTAATATAGCATTGTGGAAATTTGCTGCTGCCAGCTTTACAATGCCTAGAGGTCTGAGCTTCTTACCTTCCATCAAATTAACAATGGAAGGCAGTCTTATGTTTCATCCAGAGGCAAGAAGCGAAGTAGAGATGGGTAGGCCAACTAAATTGAATGAGATATAAATAGTGAAATATTTAGTGCTGCAGTCTGGAGAATAAATTGTGAAGCACGGAAAGACAGGCATAACTTTATTAGGACAAGAGATTTCCTACTTCATTTTAAATCTGCTTGTATCATAAAATACCTTTGATCAGAGCTGCTTTATGAAATGTAATTAGGATTTAAATCCCACTTCTTATAAATTAATATACAAATTTGGAGTAGATAAAGAGGTTTTATTTGACTATTCTTGCATCTGATAAATGAAGAATTCAGTGCCTCTTCTCCTTACAGACAATTGTCATATTAGATGCTTTGAGATACCTTTCCTGAATATAGGAAAGTATACACTCACTAAAAAAGTATAAATCAAGCATGTTTCCAAACCTTGGTCTTTCCAGACATAATGGACTCCTTCTCATTCAACATGGCCCTATTAAATGTAGTAGAATCCTTGGCATCCTAAAGATTCGCACATTTATTATGATATAAGGATAATACATTTGTCAGTAAAGAGCTAGAAGGCTGTATTCTAACACATACTGTATATCCTTCTGGAAATTGTTGCAATCTATTCTGCTGAGCTAATCTGGGTACAAATCTATTATTTCGTTACTTATACAGACTTCTCTATTGAGACTTTGTGAACGTTCATTTTCAATATGTTTATTTATTTAAATATAACACATCAAGACATGTAGGTTCTATTTCTTAATTTATACATATTGGAGAAGGTCTCAGCAGTCTAGCATTCCTAACTATTTCTAGATCACTGTTTTTCAAACTTGACAACTTTAAGATGTGTGGACTTCAACTTCCAGAATTCCCAGCTGTGAAGTCCATACATTTTAAAGTTGCCAAGTTTGAAAAACAGTAATTTAGATAATTCACAAAACTTGAATAATTAGTGATATTTAGTGATAAAAATTGTTATCAGATATCCAAAATATTGAAGATGGTATTTAAGACCAGATGGGAGAAAACATTTCAGGTTTAACATTTGAGAACAATAGAAGGCAATTTAACAGAAAAGCATAAAACCAATTCATATACAGTTTTGCTAAATTGATCATTTGCAAAATGTTCATGCCTATGGTATTTATATCATCTAAGTTACAAATGAAATATGACTTGAAATAAGTCAGTTTCTGAGTGGTTCAGAATGATGAATACCAAATAATGTAAAAAATTAAGTTAAAGGGAGATTTGTTGCCCTCAATTCCATTTAGGCTCAATGTTATATATATAATCTATATATATATATATATAGTAATACAAATATACAAATATATAAAGTAAAGTCATAGATTTACACTCCTTCACATCATCGTATTCACAGTGAATCTTCACCAGTTAGCAGGTAGTTGGTGCTGGATCAATCTCAGGGTTGGGTTTTTTTTTGTTAAACAAAAAAGAGAATCAGACCAGAATAATTTTCAATTTTGAAACTAATCTCAGCTACGTGTCAAGGTTTCACAAAAGACAAAGATTTATTTGGAAAGAAATCAACAGCTATATAAGCTTTGAGAAATTATTTTAGGTCATTTTACTGTAAAGTCACGCTCTTGAAAATTACCCCACTGTTTTGAAAGCCTGTGTATATTCAGTTCACACAAACGTAGTCACTCTTTTTAAAATTTAAGAGGCATACACACACCCCCCCAAAAAAATCCACATTCTTTCTTCTTACCATCCTTGCTTCAAAGTGTTAACTGAATTCTCCTTTGCTTGGCAGATTCAGCTGTTCCTCAAATTACAAGGATTCTGATCCAAGGACAGTTTTCCTGTGGGTTTCTCTGAGATTTAGAGGTGGCACTAAGTGCTTTCAACAAGCTTATAGGAGGTGAGCAGCTAGCTTAACTGCTTGGCTCGTTCCCAAACTTCTTGTGGACGCACACCTGCAATCTCATTTCTGTTATTTACCAGGCACACATTTTAAAGAGATAAGCAGATACTGCCACAGTCAATCAAAAATACATTTCATGCTAACCACACCATTCAAATAACTTAACAGACACGGGGCATTTGACTTCTGTGGTGAAGCTCCCCCCCTTAGCAGGGTCTGCAAAGAGAGAAGGAAAGCTTTCTTGAGCTGGGAAAGACATCTGCAATCTTGAGAAAGGTGAGAGAATTGTCACTTGTATTCGGTTTCTCAGAAAATTCAGTTTTTCCTAAAGGCATAAATGCAATTGATATGCTGGGGAGGGAAGCAGAAGTACAGTGGGAAAAATGATTTCATCTGAAAAAGTTTAATTAGAGCGGAACTATTATTGGTGGCTTGTTTTCTTCCCTATATACTTAGACCAGCAATGATTATAAAGCATCTTGACAATAATACCTTTAGCAGAGAGAACATTATTGACACTAGTATTCTAATTGTGGGAATACTCTCCTTGCAAGTACCAGTAGTCCTCAACTTATGACCACAATTAAACCTAAAATTTCTGCTGTTAAGTGAGATGTTTTAAAAGTGGGTTTTGCCCCATTTTATGACTTTTTGTTTGGCCACAGTTGTTAAGTGAATCCCTGCATCTGATAAGTTAAAATTATTATCTTTATATCTTATGATGCTAAGACCTCAAAGTCTCTCACAAACATTAAAACAATGAAAAATCAGTTAAGCAATAGTTAAAATAAAGACTAGAGTGCAATTAATCAAGTTGGTATGTTAAAAGGTAAAAATATTAATTGGTAACACAACAAATGCAGAGATTTCTTGATAGATAGATAAATCTTGGTTAATATTCCAAACGCAACAAAATATTTTGTTTGTGGCTTAATGTTTTGTTGGGCTATAATTTTATATTTACTAATGTTGTCAATAGAATACTTTTCATTTCTTCCCAGAATGGTTTTATTCATGGAAAGAAATCAGGAAGTTTCTCTATAAACTGATTTCCCTTAAGATCACACGTGGTTATACTGTAATTTGATTCTGTATCAATTCAGTTACACTTATATTGTCTATATATTCATTCATAATAAAGCTGGACAATCTCTCTCTCTCTCTCCCCCCCCCCCAATTAATCGGAAACCACCTTGAGTCCTGGATCCAACAATGGGTACCATCATTAAAAAAGGATTCAGACAAATTGCAACAGGTTCCAAGAAGGGCAACTAGGATGATCAAAACCCTGAACATGAATCCCTAAAAGGAGACGTAGAAAGAATGGGATTTATTTCAAGGGGGGAAAAAAAACCCTGAGGGAAATGCATTACCCAACTGCAAATACCTGGAGATTTTCATACAGAAAATACAGAACAAATGCCTGATGTAAAAGGAAGGCAGATTCTGGCTGAACGTTAAAAAAAATAAATCCTAACAACAACAGTAGTTTGGTAGTGGAATTAACTACTGTACCTCAAGAGATGGTAGGTTGTATTTTGCTGGAGTGATTCAAACAGATGCTGGGCATGAATATTAATTTCTCAATGTGATGGGTATCTTATCACAAATATAAACTGCAGCTTTGCACACTTACATTGCTGTGATTTCCAGTTGCATTCAAAACTGAAATCTGTATTTGTGAAAAACAGATGACCTCTTCTTGGTTTGCCACATGGGACCTAGAACCTGGATAAGAAAATTCTGGTTGGCAAAATGCAAACCGATTTTGCGATCCAGGGACGACTCAGATGCTGCTGTACATATTTGCTGTCAGTTGATAATGGATTTGCTCTTAATTAATTTCCATGTGAACTGGGTAATGTGTGGATCAGAAGAAAGATTTACTTTAAAAAAAAACCAGCCTTTTGCACTTCCCAGAAGTTCTGCTATAGCTGTCAGCTAAACTTGCAAAACAGAGTAAACATTCTGAGAGAAATCAAGTTTAGGGATACCGATTTTAAACCAATTCTCTCTCAGAATATACAAGGGATGAAATGTACATTTATTTTTGTGCATTTATTTTTGTGCTAATTAAAAATAATGTAAATGTAAATATAATGACACAGACTTGTGGGCATACACATGCGAAAATATGAACAGATTTTTTAATGTAGCTGGTTAAGGCAAGAGAATGTGGAATTAATTATCTTTTTCTTTTAAATTCTCATGAAGAGATGTGCAGCTGATAGTGTATTTGATGTGGTAGCCCATGTCTTCCTGGAACATATGCTTCCAAACATTTCTGTAAATACTTCACATTTTACAGGGTTCACTGCAACAATCACCATGCGACAGACGTACCAACGATTTTAGCTTTTCCATTTGAAGACATTCTTCCTGGGCCACAAATTATAATTTGCCTTCTAGCTTTTAGTATATAGCATGAGATGAATTAGTTTATCTCTGCTTTGATATTTTTTTTTCCATTTCAGAATATGTTTTATACTCCCATAAGACCCACTGTAAGCAGAAGTTTAGTAGTCAGTAATCCATGAAAGGACCTATATTTTAGATTTTAAAAAGCAGAAAATCGTTTATTACTGATGCCACTTACGCTGGATGCCTCCTTCATGAAACTTTGACCTGTATTTACCAAGAAAAGGATAAGGCATTATTTGCTATTTGCACAGCTAAGTTAATTTTGCACAATTTTAATTTATATAAGGGATATTCATCCCTAATAAAGATTGAAGAGGGTGTAGAAACTGAAGAAAAGGTAATTTATATATTCTTAGCCTTCTCCTCCATATATGATTTCACTGTTTAAGAGAAAAGCTATGAACAGCTTACTAGATAGTTTATTTGCTTTGACAACTCATCTTTAAAAACAATTTAAGGAAGGGAAAAAATATCACTGGCAGAACTCTTCCTTAATTAGATCGTTTAATGTAAACGTTAAGTAGCCTCTGTGAAGTTGTAGAACTCAGTGGACAAGCCCTGTTACAATAAAAAAAATGACTGATATTATTCAATAAATTGGTATAGGATTTTCTTCAAAAAATATGGCTGAATAGTCAAATGGGTAGAACAGACACAGCACCGTTCATTATCATCACGCCATTAATCCAGGGGTGGGCTGCTATGGGTTTGCATGGATTCAGGCAAACTGGTATCTAATTTTATAGCTGGTTTGGTGAACCAGTAAATCCCACTCTTGGCTGGCCCTGCCCAACCCACTCCGTCCCTCCCAGGAGTCCCCACACAGCCCATTTTGGATCCCAGGTAAGTGCAGGGCCCATGCAGAGACTCGGGGAGGGCCTCTGGAGCCCGGGGGGCAGTTTCACCTTCCCAGAGGCTCGAGGAAAGCCTCTGGAGCCTGGGGAGGGTGAAAATCCCCCCCCCCCATGGTGCAGGAGGCCAACTAGACTACACCCACCATGGCCATGTCCACCCAGCAACTGGGCAGACAACCAGTTGCTAAATTTTTTGAAGCGCACCCCTGCATTAATCCCTGAGAATATAGGTTAACTCCAGAGAGTTGGCTGTAATTGTAACCCTACAGAAAGTAATTAAGGAGAAGGTAGTTGCAACCCTTTCCCAACGTCCATTTTCTTTGTGTTTGGTATGAAGCGACATTCCTAAATGGAAGAGCATTCATTCTTGTGAATCCACCACCAAAGGATATACTTGTGGGACAGCAGAACTCTTGCACTACTTATAATGCTTTCTAAATGCAAAACTGGCCAATGTGCAATTTTATCTCTCTACTCCATTTGCCCTCAGGACTCACCCATCTAGGTTTGAAAAGCAAGCAAAGCCTGTTCATTTTTGTAAGGAGTTTTTTCTCCCAGAACTGTATATGGTAAGTGCTGTTCTCTTCTGCACTACTGCAGGGGAGAGGACTAAATGAATTGGCCCTAAGCTCAAAAGAAGAGGACAACATTGTTTATCTGCATAAACAATGCTGCTGTTAGAAAAGATAGTCTTTTAATATTATTTTTCAAAATTTAATTGCTCTGTTTCAAAAAAAAAACCCCATTCAAGTCTTCAACTTGCCTCAAGCAGCCATCTTTGGTCACTAGTGAAGCTGTAATGGAAACAACCCAACAGGTTTTGATATGACAAATATTACATTATTATCAACCAAACATTGTACACAACTTTGTCGTGGCTGCTGAGTAAATTTGCCTCGTGGTTCTTAGCAGTCAGGCAAGTAAGCCCTGGCTGTGGTAAATTCAATGAGTCATTTCACCCTCAAAACTTTCCTAGTTTGCAAGCCCCCCAAAAGCTATTGTAGAAGAGGAGTCAAGACTCAGATCAAATTCCTGGTACAAGAAGTGAAAGTATTTATGCATCTTTGACACGTTTTAAATATTATGGCTATGAGGATTATGTAAAATTCAGCATCTGAAAAGAAAAAAGAAGAAAGAAAGAAAGAAAGAAAGAAAGAAAGAAAGAAAGAAAGAAAGAAAGAAAGAAAGAAAGAAAGAA